>JAIUJO010000752.1:130000-152500 GCA_023846275.1 Vanilla planifolia | reverse complement strand
ATTTGTTTGGATAAAGATTTAGATTACTTAAGTAGATGTCAGGAGTAAGCCCTATGTAATCCTCCAGGTGCATGATATTAACATATACTTTGTGGATAATGCCCTTTCTTATATGTAGTTGGCATCGGGGTATTTCATTGAATTAGACAATTAACTGTGGTCTTCCTTCACCAGAGTAGAAAACTTCTTCATTAGCAAATAATTGCTTAATCTTTGTTTTTTCAAGTTGCTTGAAGAATAGAAGTTTTTCTTCATCTAAAAGTTTTTGCTGATATAACTAAAGCATCTTCAAAACAGTGGTTTCTGCTTCCAGTTTTCGTGTTAGCTCATTCTAAATGTTTAAATACTAAAGTATGGATTAAAAACCTTTTATCTACAGCTACAGTAGATCAAATTTTATATTTTTGAAAAGATGTCAACAAGTGTTTCATTTTTACTGAGCTGCTGTTCCAGAGTTTGGACAGCTACAGACTGTGTAGTTGAAGAATGAGAAAGCAATGTTTATAATGCTTTCTTCAACTTTCTTCCCTTGTAAGTTATTGGGAATAATTTTTTTAGTGTTAAATAACTTTTTTCATTTGAGTCAACCAGTAATTGGTAGATCTCTAATCAGTACTTTGTATGGCTTTGAAACAGCTATTGATCTTATCAAAAAATTTTGGATCGACCATTCATAGATCCCTATTATACCATTCCTTTGTTACTGTGGGAGCAAAGGATTTTCCTTTTTCTACATTTCCTATTGGACCTTTTTTACCAAGAGCTTAGTCTATTGGACTTGTACCCTTTCTAAAAGTTTTTCTTTTGTTTGTTAAGCCAGTTGGGTTTAGAGCATCACTCGTCCTCTTGGATTGTCGTTGTAGAGGCTTTAGCTTATTGATGTTTAGAGGATTTAGCCAGCTGGGCATTAGCTGAGGATTGAACTTGATGGGTTTGCAAAGTGGTTTCGTCCTGTTAGGCCTTTGCCTTTTTGGGAGAATCTCTATAAGTTCTGCTGATCTTTTCATCTTGTTAACGAAAAGTTGAAGCAGCTGTAGTTCTTCCTCATTCATGGCCTAGTAAGAAGATCAACAATAATGTTAGTAAAATTAGGAATACATTTAATAGTATAAGTAAAAATTTCATGGTATAATACAAGAGGTATGCACCTTAAATTTTCGTTAGGATTTTTTTCTTGTTTGTTTGTAAAAACTGGGAAACATATTTATTGCTCGTTTTGATTCTAAATGCTCCAAGGTGTAAATAAAGTTTAAAACTTTTAATAACTAATTTCATAGCTCGTTATTCATACTTGGGTTTTTTGTAAATTTACTTGAAGTATATGCTACTATTTCCTTTGTAAAGTTATTTTTTTTTATTTTCTTCTTTGGTAAAATAAAGTCAGAGGCATCAGTTTGCAAAGTTATTTTATTTTCTTCTTTGGGAAAATAAAGAATTTGTTTTGTTGTAACAAATTCCTTTATTTGTTGTATTTCTCTTTGTTCATCTTTTGTCAAAGAGATTGGTGTTTCTTTGTATTCCAACGATGAGGTTGTTCGCTAGTTGTTATTTTGTATTTAGCCTATTCTTCAACTAATTTGTTTTGCAATAATTTTATTTTAGAAGAAAGTTATGGTATAAACTTTCATCCATAATTTAAGAGTCCTAAAAATCTCTGTAGTTGTTTTAAATTAGTAAAATTCTTAGAGAAGTTTTTACTTTTCTATATATATGTTCTTGTAGTTGTATTTGTCTTTTTTTAATTTTTTTCTTAAAAAATTAATTTTTGTTTTAAACAGTATAATATAATGTCTTGATTGAGCATAATTTTAGTGAAAAGTAAAAGATGTTCTTTATGTTTTTTCTCTGTTTGGGAAAAAATAAGAATATCATCTTTGTAGACTACAACATAAGGTAAATGTTCAAAAATAGAATTCATCCATTTTTAGAATATTTGTGTTGTATTTTTTAACCCAAAAACATGACTAACCATTGGAAATACCCTTTGTGGATAGCTAAAGGTTGTTAATTCTATAGAAGTTTGATTAGCAAGTTTAATTTTCCAAAATCTAGATTTGGTATCAAATTTGTTATAATATTTTGCACCTTATCTTTGTTTTATCAATTTCTTAGCGGTTGGTATAAAGTAACCGTAAAATTTAGAGCAAGAGTTTAACTTGCAGTAATTGATAACCATTCTGGCTTTTCCATGCTTTAATTCTGCATGATTTCGTACTACAAAGCTAGAGAGTAATGAGAACTGTGGCATTTTTGAATTAGTTTGAGATGTAATAGTTCTTGTATTTGACTATTAAATTCTTGTTTGTCTATAGGAGTTATCATGATGACATGTAAATTATTATTTTGATAATGTTCTAAAAGTTCTATAGAACAATATCTAGGAGATTTGTCAAACCATTTTAATGGTTCATTTGAGTATAAGGGTTCAAGGAGCTTATGCATAGTTTCCTCAAATGGAGTAGTAGTTGGAATATTGTAGGTATAAATGTTGTGGATAGGAGGTGTAAGTTGTGGAACATGGTAAATAAGGCATGTTGGTGAAGGGGAATTATCACCTTGTGGGCTTGCAGGAGAATAGTGAGGGGCAATGCAAGCCGAAAGAGGGACACATGGAATGGAGTGTCCATTTAAAGAAAAAAAGTGATTATTGAATGGTGCCAGATGGCAAAGGTTATGAAGTCTTAATAAACAATCGGTATTAAAATTTATTGGTAGTAGGGTAAAGTTGAATTGAATGGTATTGATGGTGTTATGGATATAGGGTAGAAATATCGAAAGATTAGGGAATTTATGTGTTACAAGAACTTGTTTACCCATAAAATTAGTTACAAGTGCTTTGGTTTCTAATGAAAGCCAAAACTGCTTTAGGATAAAGACTTGCTGAAGTAGACTAGCTTCATCACCGATATCCAACAAAGCATGTACTGTTAGATCTTCATATTTTGGAAGATGGATAGTCAATAGTAAATAGATATGGAGTTGAGCTCTCTTTTTTAAGTCCATTATGGTGGTGTTATGGACTTAAGTAATTGAGCATTGTTGTCAAGAAGTTGTAAAGTACAACCTTCAACTAGATTGTCAATATGGAAGCTTGTGCAGCTTGCCACAAGAGACTGTGTCGATGATTCACCTTCCTCATAGTGTCTAGGAAGACTAATAGAAGAAGATGTGTGACTAATTAGATTTTTTGTAATTGTAGAAATTATATTGCCAAAGGTAATAAAATCTTCTACAAGTAATTGTACCTTAGGTTTTAGTGTTTTAACAAATAGTTGTATGTCATTATTTTGACGTAGATGTCGTATGTCTACTATTCATGGTCTATTTTGTTTTACCATTACCAACATCAAATAACTGGACAAATTTTTTTGAGTGATGGATCTAAATGTAGATGTATCATTTAGAGCCATATAATGTTTTCATTATATACCTAGAATTTTTTTATCCAGGTAATAAACTTGTACCTTTAAGGCTAATGGATATTGTACAAGTCTTTTCGATATTTTGGTGATAAAGACTTATACAAAAATCAAGATGTATGTTAATCCCAAATAGTCTTTTTGCAAGATTGGATTTAGCACCTCCAATAATGCTATTAAGAGGGTTGTTAATGATTCATTCATCCATATAAATGATTATTATGGGTGTATCTATTCCACTTCTAAATAAAGAAGTTATTTTTAATTGAAGCATACCTATGTGTAGGTATTTCATTTTTGGCTATTTTGTCTTTAATTTATCAATTTTTGTTTTGTTAAGGAGGCTGAGTGAAGTTAAATCATCTCCTTTTAATTCTACATTTCCATGCATTCGCTCAAATATGTATGTGTGTTTCTTGAGAAAGTGAGGTTTGAAAGATGGAGCTTTATAAATCTCATTTTTCTCTCCATAAAGAATAGCTTTTTAATTTGCTTAGGTCTTCATCTATTATTTTAAATTGTTCTCCTACACAAACATGTAGTTCATTTATATTTACTTATTCTAAAGTAATAATGTTCATATTTACTCTAAACTCTTTGTATTTTTTAGAGATTTCAATTATTTCTAATTCAGGTGTAAGTATAGGGAAATCTTCATATTTATGTATGACTAATAATCCAATTAGATCATTAAGTCTAATTAAAAAATCCTAATCTTTTAAACTATTATTTTTAATCAGGATAGTTGGGGCTTGATATGTCATAGGTTCTAGTAACACATATGTAATGAATATATTTTCTTTGGAATGATATGGTATATTATGCAGCATACCATATTATCATAATGGTATTAGGATTCTAATATTAACTTCAGTAGTTTGGTAATGTTTGAGTTTAAGAAATTTTTCCATGTAAGTAATATATCCATAGAGAGGATACTCTTTTATTTGTGGGGAAGTTTCAAAGAAGGTAATAATGGAATAATTTTTATTTGTGTATGAGTTTTATTTATTGTGATCATGTTGATTTTGAGTTTTTCAAAATCTTTTGTTTCAAAATCTAATTGTTGTTTAGATTCAAAATTGGATTTTGACTCTGTAGAGTCATAATAAGAAGTAATTTCATAGACAGAGTTGGTGTCATCAAAAATTTCTTCAATTGTTCTAATATTAATAGAATAATCATCAATATTAGAGATGACTATACTTTTAATATTGACTGGAGATTCATTTGCGTAATGTCTTTCTTTATTACACTTAAAACATCGACAATATTTTTTGCCTTTCCTTTTGTTATATTTGTTAACAAATTTCTTTTTGATGAAATGTTGTTCTTTCCTAAACTCAGGTTTCCATCGTCGTTTAGTAATTTTGTAGCTTTGCTACTTTCTTTTTTAGAAAATATATGATGGCCTCCACCAAATTATATGTAGGAGGACATCCATAAATATAATTTTTATCTTTCGAGAATTTTGAGCAACAATTGTAGCCCATTCTTAACTCTTTGAGATTTTTCTCATTTTGTTTTGAGCAGAAGTATTTTCACAAATTTGTTCTATAGTTTCTGTGCATGCTCTTCTAAGCATACCAGAATTGTGTTTATTTAATATCCATTATTGGTGGATAGAAGATTGTTATAGTTTTGTGATAAAATATTATTCCAAGGAAAATAGATTTTTGAAAAAATCCTTGAATCCAAAATTCTTGTTGTTGAGTATCACCTAAATGGTATATCAGACCTATGTGCGTAATGACAAATTCTTCTATCATACATATGTCACATAACTTCACTTTGTGAAGTCTTTCATCATAATTCTTTTGTTCACCCATGTCTAAATGGGTAAAGTCAACGATTAATGTGTTTACAAGATGTTCTATAGCCTTTTGTTTATCATCAACCGCTAAGATTTTTGCAACTTTTGTAGGTTTATTGAATTCAAAATTAGTTAACCAAGTTAATGTATGTCCCTTCCAAGTAAGAAGTAGCAAATTGGATATATTTGCTAATGTTCATTATTGGTGGAAGCATAAAGATAGTTTCTTTTATTTTTAGTGATCAATCTATGCAATATTCCATAAGTGTTTTATACAGAAGTTTGTCAATATTGAATGTAAGACCCCAAGTAGTGTCTTTACTACTACTTTCTAGGTGTCAATTTCTATTTTTATGGTAACTTTTTCAGTCAGATCTTTACCATAGTTTAACATCGTAGAATACGATGGTGGAGTTGGTACTTGAGCTGTTGGCTCAATGTTATCTCCTTGAGAATCTCTCATCTTGATCTCTAGAGAAGGTGGTTGTGGGACATAATCTGGTGGGGCTGGAAGATACATAGTACTGCGACTACTTTGTCCTGCTCAGGGGTTCTTATTTTGTATTCTTCATTAGAATTATCCTTTTTTCCTTGGTGTTGAAAAAACATCATTGACTTTCATGATTTTATTCATAAAAGTCAAAGAATTTTTTGCTAGAAATTTCACCAAGTAATTCCATTTCTTAATGTTTTAGGAATTTTGATAAATGGATTTGTCTAATTTACTTAAATCCATAATTTCTTTTGAGAAATTTAATTTAACCATCTAATGTTTGGTCAATTTTGTTCCCATGTATAAGAACTTTTGCTTTTGTTCAAGGTTTTGAAGTCTATCTTTGATCTCTTTGAGTTGATCAACGATAAAGTTCAAGATTCCTGTTATGGCAAGATTACCCCTTGTTTCCTACTGTGGTAGGATGTATTGCAATTGGTATGTGGATTATATGCTCATAATCCATGGTATTGTTTGTGATTTGACACTTATAAGTGTCGTCTGAAACAAGTATGTTCTTCATGTAGTAAGTGTTTGTGTTTTCTTTTATCACAAAAAAGTTTGTAAAAAAGGTTATGATTTTTTTATTTAATTTTTTTCTACTTCTTTTTTATACTTTCTTTTTTGACCCAATATTTTATTGCAACATCTAATCTTCAAAAAACCCCTAAGGTTTCCCATGGTTTTATGGGGGAAGTTAAAGATTCAAACATAAACCACCATCCTTAGTAGATTGCTATATAAAATATGAGCACAACCTTTGTTCATTTCCTACTCTAAGGTGTAGAGAAGATACAATATAGATAGAAAATAATTTAATTAAAATAATCTAACCCATCATGCAAATAACTTTTCTAATAAAAGAAACACAAACAAAAGAGTTTATCTGAACATGAATTTATTCATAAAAAACTTAAAAAAGTACAAACATCCTTACAAGAAGAGCATCATGGCTCTGGTACCAAATTGTAGTATGCACACTTTCACACAAGTAATTTACAAGTGTCACTATGTTTACAATAGTTGAGGCAAGAAGAGTGAGCTAAGAGGAAACAAAAAGTAGAAAGTAGAAAGCTGGAGTTCTTCTGATGCCTCAGTTCTGGAGAGCTTTTGAATTTAAAGGTCAGGCTTGCTTATGTTGGAAGCAAAGGTAAGTACCTTTCACTGTACATATTGCTTTTAATAATTTCTCAACATTGTTGCATATTAATGTTCATCGTACGATTTCCAATGTAGATCATACAACGTTTCCTGTTCATCGTAGACTGTTCACTATAGATCGTACACTGTTCGCTATAGATCATACTTCATTTATTGGCCTGTGCTATAAATTGTGTGCCATTATTAAAGAATCTTTTGAATGCTTCTATGTTAAGGCCCTAAAAAGTGTTTGTAAAGTGATTTTTTATGGTCTCACTATACTTCAATCTATGAAGGCCAAGGCTTCCACTGTGTGTTCATCTAATTTGCTGTTCAAATTATTGTTATATTCCCATGGAACTACATAAAATGTCTTCTCTAGCACTTTGTCCAATTTTTCCTAATTTTTTGTTTTTAAAAAAAATTTTCATTTTCTTTTCTTGTTGGGACATATCTTCTATGTTGGCTGCCAAAGTGTCAAGGAAAAATATAGTTTTTTCTTGCATGCAATAGTCTAGCTGGATATTTTGCACCAAAATCAAGCTTTAAAAAATTTCTTGGATAACATACCACCTTTCTTCTTCCTCATTAGAGATACCCATTCTGAATTCTTCTAATTTAGGAGTCTCAATAACTCTGACTAGCATCAATAATTGTATGACAGAATAAGGATTATTGTATTCTCTTTCCTCCCAAATTAACCAAATGTAGAAGATGAAAACTATTGCAAATTTGTTTACATAAAGATTTGGACTACTTTGGCAGATGTCAGGAATAAACCCTATGTAATCCTCTTGATGCATGTTATTAACATATACTTGGTGGACAATACCCTTTCTTATATGTAGTTGGTATCAGGGTATTTTGTTGAAGCAGACAATTAACCGTGGTCTTCCTTCATGAGAGTAGAAAACTTCTTTGTTAGCAAATAATTTCTTAATATTTGTTTCTTAAAGTTGCTTGAATAATAGGAGTTTTTTTTCATCTAAAATTTGTAGCTAATATAATTGAAGCTTCTCCTGAACAGTGGTTTCTACTTCCATTTTTTGTGTTTGATCATTCTGAATGTTTAATTATTGAAGTATGGATAAAAAGCCTTTTATTCATAGCTGTAGTATATTAGATGTTTGTATTTTTGAAAAGATGTCAGCAAGTGTTTCATTTTTGCTAAGCTATTGTTCCAGAGTTTAGGTTGCTGCAGACTGTGTAGTTGCAGAATGAGATGGCAATGTTTAAAAAGGCTTTTGTTGAAACTTTCTTCTCTTGTAAGTTGTTGGGAATAATTTTATTTTAGTCTTAATTAGCTTTTTTCCATTTGAGTCAACCAGTAGTTGGCAGATCTCAAATCAGTACTTTGTATGGCTTTGAAACAGCCATTGATCTTATCAAAAAATTTTGGATCAACCATTTGTAGATCCCTATTATACCATTCCTTTATTACTATGACAGTAAATGATTTTCCTTTCTCTATAGTTCCTGTTGGACCTTTTTTTACCAAGAGCTTAGTCTGTTGGACTTGTATCCCTTCTAAAACTTTTTCTTTTGATTTTTGAGCCTGCTGTGGTTTAGAGTATGACTTGTCCTTGTGGGTTGTTGATGTAGAGGGTTTAGCTTGTTGAGATTTAGAGAATTCTACCAGTTGGGCCTTAGTGGAGGATTCAACTTGTTGGATTTGGAAAGAGGTTTTGGTCTATTGGGCCTTTGCCTTTTTAGGGAGAATCTCTGTAAATTCTTCAGTTCTTTTCATCTTTTTGATGAAAAATTTTAGTTGTAGTTCTTCTTCATTCATGGCTTGGTAAGAAGATTAGCAAAAGTATTAGTAAAACTAGGAATATACTTAATAGTATAAGTAAAAAATTTTAAGGTATAATATAAGATGTATGCATCTTAAAGTTTATTGAGGGTTATTTATTGTTATTTCTATAAAAATTGGGCAACAGATTTATTGTCAATTTCAATTGTAAATACTCTATGGAGTAAATAGATTTTTAAATTTCGAATAGCTAATTTGATAGCTAGTCATCCTTTATCATATGTGGCATATTTACTTTGGGTTTTGTAAATTTACCCGAAGTATGGCTACTATTTTGTTTGTATTTGCAATAAGTACACTAGACCAAAAAAGGTCAAAGGTATTAGTTTGCAAAGTTATTTTATCTTCTTCTTTGGGAAAATAAAGAATTTATTTTATTGTAATAAATTCTTTTATTTGTTGTATTTCTCTTTGTTCGTCTTTTGTCAAAGAGATTGGTATTTTTTCTAAATTCTAATGACGAGGTAGTTTGTCAATTGTTATTTTGTATTTAGCCTGTTCTTCGACTAATTAGTTTGTAATAATTTTATTTTAGAACAAAGTTTTGGTATAAACTTTTTTCCATAATTTAAGAGTTCTAAAAAGTTCTATAGTTATTTTAAATTAGTAAAAGTCTTAAAGAAGTCTTTTACTTATATATATATATGTCTTATAGTTGTATTTATTTATTTTTATTCGTTTTCCTAAAATATTGGATTTTTGTTTTAAATAGTTCGATTTTTTTGGACTTAATATAATACGTTGATTGAGCATAATTTTAATATGTAAAAATATTCTTATGTTCTTTCTCTATTTGAAAAAAAAAAGAATATCATCTATGTAGACTACAACATAAGGTAAATGTTTAAAACTAGAATTGATCCATTTCTAGAATATTTGTGGAGTAGTTTTTAATCCAAAAGGCATGACTAACCATTCGAAATGCCTTTTGGGACAGCTAAAGGCAGTTAGTTCTATGAAAGTTTGATTAGTAAGTTTAATTTGCCAAAATCCAGATTTGGCATCAAATTTGCTATAATATTTTACACCTTGTATTTGTTTTATTAGGTGCTCTTTCATTAGTATAAAGTAACCATCAAACTTTGTGCAAGAGTTTAACTTGTGGTAATTGATAACCATTCTGGCTTTTCCACGTTTTATTTTAGCATGATTCTGTATTATAAAAGTGGAAAAGGAATGAGAGCAGTGGCTCTTTTGAATTAGTTTGAGATGTAACAGTTCTTGTATTTGACTTTTAAATTCTTGTTTGTTTATAGGAGATACCATGATGCTATTGACACGTATATTGGCTTTTTAATATTAACGGGTCATTTGAGTATGAAGGTTCGAGGAGCTTATGCATAGTTTTCTTAAATGCAGTAGTAGTTGGAATATTGTAGGTATAAATGTTGTGCATAGGAGGTATAAGTTGTTGAACATGGTCAATAAGGTGTGTTGGTGAGGGGGAATTATCACCACGTTGGGCTGCAGGAGAAAAGTGAGGGGCAATGCGAGTTGGAAGAGGGACATGTGGAATGGAGTGTCCATCTAAAGAAAAAAGTGAGTATTGAATGGTGCTAGATGGCGAATGTTATCAAGTCCTAATAAACAATTGGTATTAAAATTGATTGGTGACAGAGCAAAGCTAAATTGATAGGTATTGATGGTGTTGTGGATATCAGGTAGAAATATGGAAAGATTGGCGACTTTATGGGTTACAGGAACTTGTTTACCCATAGATACAGTTAAAAGTGTTTTGGTTTCTAATCAATAATGTACAAGTCTTTTCGATATTTTGGTCGTAAAGACCTATACAGAAATCTGGATGTATGTTAATCCCAAATAGTATGTTTGCAAGATTGGATTTAGCAACTCCAATAATGCTACTAAGAAGGTTGTTAATGTTTTGTTCGTCCATACAAAGGATAGTTATAGGTGCATCTATTTCTCTTCTAAACAAAGCAGTTATTTTTAATTAATCATACTTATGTGTAGATATTTCATTTTTGGGTATTTTGTCTTTAATTTTTCAATTTTGTTTTGTCAAGGAGGCTGATGGATGTTAAATCATCATCTTCTTTTACTTCAATATTTCCTTACAATCGCTCAAAAATGTATGTGTGTTTATTTAGAAAGTGAGATTTAAAAGATGGAGCTTTATGAATCTCATTTTTCTTTATATGAGGAATAGGCTCTTTTAATTTATTTTAAGTCTTTATCTGTTATTTCAAATTGTTCTCATACACTATTGTGTAGTTCAATTGTATTTACTTCTTCTATAGTAATAGTGTTTATATTTTCTTTTAATTCTTTGTATTTTTTAGAGCTTTCAACTATTTCTAATTCATGTGTAAGTATGGGAAAATCTTCATATTTATGTATGACAAATAATCTAATTGGATCATCTGATTAAATAATCCCAATCTTCTAGACTGGTATTTTAAATGAGGATTGTTGGGACTTGATATTTCATGGGTTTTATTAGCCTATAGGTAATGAATATATTTTCTTTGGAAAGATATGGTATATTATGTAGTGTATCATTATATCCAAATGGTATTAAGATGATTAAAACTAATGTTACTTTAATAGTTCAGTAACGTTTGAGTTTAAGTAATTTTCCTATGTAAATAATATATCTTGGAGAGGATACTCTTTCCTCTATAGGAAGTTTCAAAGAAGGTAATAATGGAATAACTTATATTTGTGTAAATGTTTTATTTATTGTGATCATGTTGATTTTGAGTTTTTCAAAGCATTTTTTTTCAAAATCTGAATGTTCTTTAGATTCAAAATTAGATTCTAACTCTTTTGAGTCATAATAAGAAGTAATTTCATAGATAGAGTTGGTGTGATCAAATATTTCTTCAATTATTTCAATATTAATAGAATAATCATCAATATTAGGGATGACTATACTTTGAATATTGACTGGAGATTCATTTGTGCAATGTCATTCTTTATTATACTTAAACCATCATCAATGCTTTCTGTCCTTTCTTTGTTTCTTTTATAACAATTTTTTTTGATGAAACATTGTTCTTTCCTAAACTCAGGTTTCCATCGTCGTTTAGTAATTTTGTAACTTTGTTTTTTTTTTGAGAAAAAATATGATGGTCTCCATAAATTATATGTAGGAGGACATCCATAAATATAATTTTTATCTTTAGAGAATTTTGAGCAATAATTTTAGCCATTCTTGACTCTTTGACATTTTTGCTCATTTCTTTGTGAGCAAAAGTGTTTTCACAAATTTGTTTCATTGTTTCTGTGCATGCTCTTCTAAGCATATTAGTATTGTGTTTGTTTAATAATCCAGTATTAGTGGATAGAAGATTGTTATATTTTTGTGCTATAATATTGTGTTCCAAGGAAAGGGGATTTTTGAAAAAAATCCTTGAATAAAAAATTCTTTGGGTTAAGTATCACCTAAATGGTATATTAGACCTATGTATGTAGTGACAAATTCATTTATTATGCACATGTCACATAACTTCATTTAGTGAAGTCTTTCTTCGTAATTCTTTTGTTCACCCCAGTCTAAACTGATAAAGTCAGTGATTAAGTTTTTTACAACTCATTCTATTGCCTTTTTCATATCATCAACCACTACGATTTCAGCACGTTTTGTTGGGTTATTGAATTCAAAATTAGTTAAGCAAGTTAATGGATGTCCTTCCCAGTAAGAAGTAGTAAATTGGTGATATTCACTAATGTTCATTGCTGGTGGAAGCATTAAGGTGGTTCTTTTATTTTTTGTGACCAATCTATACAATATTTCGTATGTGTTTTATACAGAATTTTGTCAATATTGAATGTAAGACCCCAAGTAGAGTGTTTATCGCTACTTTCTAGGTGTCAGTTTATATTTTTATGGTAACTTTTTCAATTGGATCTTTTACCATAGTTTAACATTGTAGAATACGATGGTGGAGTAGGTACTTAAGATGTAGTCTCAATGTTATCTACTTGATATTTTCTCATCTCGATCTCTGAAGAAGGTGGTTGTGGGACATAACCCAGTGGGGTTAGAAGATGCATAGTACTGCGACTACTTTCTTCTAAATCATGGGTTCTTATTTGGTATTCTTCATCAGATTTATCCTTTTGTCCTTTGTGTTGGAAAAAGTCAATGATTTCATCATTTTTTTTTCATAAAAGTTAGATTTTTTTGCTAAAAATTTGACCAAGTAGTTCCTTTTGTTGAAGTTTTAGAAACTTTTGATAAATGGATTTGTTTAATTTATTTCAATCCATAATATCTTTTGAGAAATTTAGTTTAACCATATAATGTTTGGTTTATTTTATTGCCATGTATAGGAACTTTTTTTTTGAGGTTTTGAAGTTTATCTTTGATCTCTTTGAGTTGATCAACGGTAAAGTTAAAGATTCTTGCTATGGCAAGATTACCCTCGTTTCTTACTGTGGTTGGATGTATGTTTGGTATGTGGATTATATGTTCATAATCTATGGTATTGGTTGTGATTTGACACTTATAAGTGTCATCTAGAACAAGTATGTTCTTCATGTAGTAAGTGTTTGTGTTTCTTTTATCACAAAAATGGTTTGTAAAAAAGGTTATGATTTTTTAATTTAATTTTTTCCACTTCTTTATTGTATTTTCTTTTTTGACCCAATATTCTATGGCAATATCTACTCTTCCAATAACTCGTCAGGTTTCTCATGGCTTTATGGGGGAAGTTAAGGATTCAAACATAGACCACCTTCCTTAGTAGATTGCTACATAAAATACGAGCACAACTTTGGTTTGTTTCCTACTCCAAGGTGTAGAGAAGATACAATATAGATAGAAAATAATTTAATTAAAATAATCTAACCCATCGTACAAACAACATTTCCAATAAAAGAAACACAAACAAAGGAGCTTAACTAAACATGAATTTATACATAAAAAACTTTAAAAAGTACAAACATACTTACAAGAAGAGCACTATGGCTCTAATGCCAGATTGCACTATGCACACTTTCACGCAAGTAATTTACAAGAGTCACTAGGTTTACAATAGTTGAGGCAAGATGAGAGAGCTTAGAGGAAACAGAAAGCAGAAAGTAGAAAGCAAAAAGCTAGAGTTCTTTCGTTTCCTTAGTTCTAACGAGCTTCTGAATTTATAGGCCAAGCTTACTTGTGTTAGAAGCAAAGGTAAGCACCTTTACCTGTAGATATTGCTTTTGATATTTGCTCAGCACTGGTTCATATTACTGTTCCTTGTACAATTTCCACTATAGATCATATAATGTTTAATGTTCATCGTACACTATTTTACTGTTCATCATACACTATTCACTGTAGATCGTATTATTACAAATTTTTTTGCATAAAGGTTGAGACTTCTTTGTTCAAATGTCAGGAATAAACCCTATGTAATCCTCTGGGTGCATTTTATTAACATATACTTCATGGACAATACCCTTTCTTATATATAGTTGGTATCATGTTATTTCTTTGAAGCAGACATTTAATCGTAGTCTTCCTTCACAATAGCAGAAAACTTTTTTGTTAGCAAATAATTGCTCAATATTTGTTTCTTAAAGTTGCCTAAAGAATAGAAAGAGTTTTGCTTCATCTAAAATTTGTTACTGATATAACTGAAGCATCTCCTGAATAATGGTTTCAACTTCCAGTTTTTGTGATTGCTCATTCTAAATGTTTAATTACTGAAGTATGGATAAAAAGTCTTTTATCCACAGTGGTAGTAGATCAGATGTTTCTATTTTTGAAAACATGTTAGCAAGTGTTTTATTTTAGCTGTGCTGTTGTTCTGGAGTTTGGACATCTACAGACTGTGTAGTTGAAGAATGAGAAAGCAATATTTGTAAGGCTTTCTTCAAACTTTTTTCCCTTGTAAGTTGCTAGGAATAATTTTGTTTGTGTTAAATAACTTTTTTCCATTTGAGTCAACAAGTAGTTGGTAGATCTCTAATTAGTACTTTGTATGGCTTTGAAACAACCATTGATCTTATCAAAACATTTTGGATCGACCATTCATAGATCCCTATTATACCATTCCTTTGTCACCAAAGGATTTTCCTTTTTCTACAATTCTTGTGGGACCTTTTTTTTACCATGAGCTAAGTTTGTTGGACTTTTACCCTTTCTAAAAGTTTTTATTTTATTTGTTGAGCATGTTGGGCTTTAGAGTATGAGTCATCCTTGTGGGTTGTTGCTGTAGAGGCTTTAGCTTGTGGAGCTTTAGAGGATTTTTCCAGTTGGGCCTTAGCAGAGGATTCAACTTGTTGGGTTTGCAAAGAGGTTTCGACCTTTTAGGCCTTTGCCTTTTTTGTAGAATCTCTATAAATTCTCCTATTCTCTTCATCTTTTTTATGAAATGATTAAGTAGTTATAGCTCTTCCTCATTCATGGCCTAGTAAGAAGATCAACAACAATGTTAGTAAAATCAGGAATATACTTAACAGTATAAGTAAAAATATCAATATATATTGCAAGACATAGGTGTCTTAAATTTTCTTCAGGGTTATTTATTGTTATTTTCTGTAAAACTGGGCAATAGGTTTATTGTCAATTTTGATTATAAATACTCTATGGAGTTAATAAATTTTTAAACTTTCAATAGCTAATTTGATAGCTTGCAATTTTTTATCATGTGCGCCATATTTACTTTAGGTTTTGTAAATTTGCTTGAAGTACATGCTACTATTTCTTTTGTATTTGCAATAAAGACACCAGACCAGAAAAGGTTAGAGGCATCAGCTTGAAAGTTATTTTATCTTCTTCTTTAGGAAAATAAAGAATTTATTTTGTTGTCACAAATTCATTTATTTATTATATTTCTCTTTGTTCATCTTTTGTCAAAGAGATTGATATTTTTCTGTATTCCAACGAAGAGGTTGCTCGCTAGTTATTATTTTGTATTTGGCCTATTCTTCAGATAATTTGTTTTGTAATAATTTTATTTTAGAAGAAAGTTTTGGTATGAACTTTCATCCATAATTTAAGAGTTCTACAAATCTTTTTAGTTGTTTTAAATTAGAAAAAGTCTCAGAGAAGTCTTTTACTTTTGTATATATATGTTCTTATAGTATTTGTCCATTTTCTATTTATTTTTCTAAAAAAATGATTTTTATTTTAAACAGTTTGATTTTTTTTCCAGACTTAATATAATGCCTTGATTGAGTATAATTTTAATGGTATGTAAAAGATGTTTTTTATGTTCTTTCTCTATTTGAGAAAAAACAAGAATATCATCTATATAGACTATAACGTAAGGTAAATATCCAAAAATAGAATTCATCTATTTCTAGAATATTTGTGGAGTATTTTTAATTCGAAAGGCATGACTAACCATTCAAAATACTTTTGGGGATAGCTAAAGGTTGTAGTTTTATGGAAGTTTTATTTGTCAAAATCTAGATTTGGCATCAAATTTTTTATATATTTTGCATCTTGTATTTGTTTTATCAGGTGCTCGACAGTTGATAGAAAGTAATTATCAAATTTAGTGCAAGAGTTTAGCTTGCATTAATTGATAACCATTCTGGCTTTTTCACATTTTATTTCTGCATAATTTTGTACTATAAAAGCCAAAGAGGATCGATAGCTACGGCACATTTGAATTAGTTTGAGCTGTAAAAGTTCCTATATCTTACTATTAAATTCTTGTTTGTCTATAGGAAATACCATGATGCTATTACACGTATATTGGTATTTTGATATTATTCTAAAAGTTCTATAGAACAATATCTACGAGATTTGTTAAACCATTTTAACGGGTCATTTGAGTATAATGGTTCAAGGAGAATATGCACAGTTTTCTCAAATGGAGTAGTAATTAGAATATTATAGGTATAAATGTGGCTGATAAGAGGTATAAGTTGTTGAACATGGTCAATAAGGCATGCTAGCGAGGGGGAATTATCACCACGCTGGGCTGCAGGAGAAAAGTGAGGGGCAATGCTAGCCAGAAGAGGGACACATGGAATGGAGTGTCCATGTAAAGAAATAGTGAGTATTGAATGGTGCCAAATGGCAAAGGTTATAAAGTCCTAATAAACAATCGGTATTAAAATCAATTGGTAATAGGGCAAAGCTAAATTAATAAGTATTGATGGTGTTATGGATATCAGGAAAAGATATCAAAAGATTAGCGACTTAATATGTACAGGAACTTGTTCACTATAAAATCAGTTAGATGTGTTTTTGTTTCTAATGGAAGCCAAAACTACTTTGGGATAAAGACTTGCTGAAGCAGAATAGCTTCGACACCAGTATCCAACAAATCATGTTCTATTATATTTTCATATTTTGGAAGATTGATAGCTAATGGTAAATAGATATGGACATGAGCTCTCTTTTAAGTCCATTACGATGGTGTTATGGGCTTTTTAAGTAATTGAGCATTATTATCAAGAAGTTGTAAAGTACAACCTTCGACTGGTTTGTCAATATGGAAGCTTGGGTGGCTTGCCATAAGAGACTATGTCGATGATTCACCTTTTCAATAGTGTCTAGGAAGACTAATAGAAGATGTGTGATTAATTAGAATTTTTGTAATTATTTAATTTGTATTGCTAGAGGTAATAAAATATTCTGCAGGTAATTGTAACTTAGGTTTTAGTGTTTTAACAAATAGTTGTATGTCATTACCTTTACGTGGATGTCGTATATCTACTATTCGTGGTTGTATTGTTTTAGCAATAGCAATGTCAAATAACTTGACAAAGTTTTCGGGAGTGATGGATCTAAATGTAGATGTATCATTTAGAGCCATGTAATGTTCCCATTATATACCTAGAATTTTTTATCTAGATAATAAACTTATGCCTTTAAGGCTAACGGATAATGTACAAGTCTTTTCGATATTTTAGTCGTAACGACTTATACAGAAATCAGGATGTATGTTAATCCTAAATAGTATGTTTGCAAGATTGGATTTAGTGCCCCCAATAATGCTACTAAGACGGTTGTTAATGATTTGTTCATCCATACAAATGAACACTATGGGTGTATCTATTTTAATTCTAAGCAAAGCAGTTATTTTTAATTGAATCATACCTATGTATAGGTATTTCACTTTTGGGTATTTTGTCTTTATTTTTTCAATTTTTTTTGTTAAGGAGGCTGATGGATGTTAAATCATCATCTCTTTTTAGTTCTGCATTTCCTTACATTCACTTAAAAATGTATGTGTGCTTATTTAGAAAGCAAAATTTAAAAGATGGAGCTTTATAAATCTCATTCTTTACTCCATGAGGAATAGCCACTTTTAATTCATTTAAGACTTCATCAGTTATTACAAATTGTTTTCTTACATAACCGTGTAGTACAGTTGTATTTACTTCTTCTGAATTAATAGTGTTCATATTTACTCTGACTTCTTTGTATTTTTTAATGCTCTCAATTATTTCTAATTCAGTTGTAAGTATGGGGAAATCTTCATATTTATGTATGACTAATAATCCAATTAGATCATTCGGTTTGATTAAATAATCCCAATCTTTTAGATTGGTATTTTTAATTAGGATAGTTAGGGCTTGATATGTCATGGGTTCTATTAACCCATAGGTAATCCATTTTTTTTCTTTGGAATGATATGGTATATTATGTAGTGTACCATAATATCCAAATTATATTAATCTATTACTTCAATAATTTGGTAACATTTGAGTTTAAGTAATTTTCCCATGTAAATAATATATCCAGGAGAGGATGCTCATTCTTTTGTAGGAAGTTTCAATGAAGGTAATAATGGAATAATTTTCATTTGTGTAAGAATTTTATTTATTGTGATCATGTTAATTTTGATTTTTTTTTCAAAATCTAATGTTTTAAAATCTGAATGTTGTTCAGATTTAGAATTATTTTCTAACACTATGGAGTCATAATAAGTAGTTTCATAGATAGAGTTGGTGTCATTAGAAATTTCTTTAATAATTCCAATATTAATAGAATAATCATCAATATTAGAGATTACTATACTTTTAATATTGAATAGACATTCATTTGTGTAATGTCCTTCTTTATTACACTTAAAACATCAGAAATGTTTTTTGCCTTTTTTTTGTTATATTTTTAACAAATTTCTTTTTGATGAAACATTGTTATTTCCTAAACTCAGG
This sequence comes from Vanilla planifolia, assembly GCA_023846275.1. Classification (NCBI taxonomy): domain Eukaryota; kingdom Viridiplantae; phylum Streptophyta; class Magnoliopsida; order Asparagales; family Orchidaceae; genus Vanilla; species Vanilla planifolia. Next base: position 133,748 of record JAIUJO010000752.1, on the reverse strand, counting down.
TTTCCACCATCCTTTAGTAATTTTGTTTCTTTTTTTTCTTTCTTTTGAGAAAGAATATGATTGTCTGCACAAATTATATGTAGGAGGACATCCATAAATATAATTTTTATCTTTAGAGAATTTTAAGCAACAATTATAGCCCATTCTTGACTCTTTGAGATTTTGCTCATTTCTTTCTATGTAGAAGTGTTTTCATAAATTTGTTTCATTGTTTTTGTGCATGCTCTTCTAAGCATACTAGTATTGTGTTTATTTAATAATCTTGTGTTGGTGGACAAAAGATTGTTATATTTTGGTGTTATAATATTATTTGAAGGAAAAGGGAAAAAAATCCTTGAATCCAAAATTCTTTTTTTTTAGTATCATTTAAATGATATATTAGACCTATGTACGTAGTGACAAATTCATCTATCATACATATGTCATAAAACTTCATGTTGTGAAGTCTTTCTTCATAATTGGTTTGTTCACCCTAGTCTAAACTAGTAAAGTCAGTGACTAATCTTTTCATAAGGCATTCTCTAGCCTTTTGTTTATCATCAATCACTAAGATTTCGACTAGTTTTGTAGGGTTATTGAATTCAAAATTAGTTAACCAAGTTAATGCATTTCCTTCCCAGTAAGAAGTAGCAAATTGGATATATTTGATAACATTCATTGCTAGTGGAAGCATAAAGATGGTTTCTTTTACTTTTTGTGTCCAATTTATACAATATTGCATAAGTGTTTATGCAAAAGTTTGTCAATAGTGAATGTAAGACCCCAAGTAGTGTCTTTACTGCTACTTTCTAGGTGTCGATTTATATTTTTATGGTAACTTTTCCAGTCAGATCTCTTACCATAGTTTAACACCATAGAATATGATGGTGGAGTAGGTACTTGAGCTATAGGCTTAATGTTATCTCCTTGAGATTCTCACATCTCGATCTCTGGAGAAGATGGTTATGGGACATAACCCAGTGGAGTTGGAAGACGAAGAAGAAGAAGAAGAAGATGAGAAGGGGAAGAAGAAGTAGAGGAAGAAGAAGAACAAGAAGAAGAATAAGTAGTAGTCGTAGAAAAAGAAGAAGAAGAATAAGAGGTAGTTGTAGTAACAGAAGAAGAAGAAAAAAAAGAAGAAGAAGAAGCAGAAGAAGAAGAAGAAGAAGAAGAAGTTGTGCAAGACGAAGAAGAAGAAGACAAAGAAGAAGAAGAAGAAGAAGAAGAAGAAGAAGAAGAAATAAAAAAAGAAGAAGTAGAAGAAGAAGAAGAAGTAGAAGAAAAAGAAGAACAAAAAGAAGAAGTAAAAGAAGAAGGAGAAGAAGAAGAAGAAGAAGTAGTAGTAGAAGAACAAGAAGAATATGAAGAAGAATAATAAGAAGAAGAAGTAGAAGAAGAAGAAGAAGAAGAAGAAGAATATAGTTTCTTTTTTTTGGGACATATCTTCTATGTTTGCTGCCAAAGTGTCAAGGATAAAAAATAGTTTTTCCTAGATGTACTTATCTAGCTAGATATTTTGCACCAAAATCTAACTTTTGAGAAAATTCTTGGGCAACATACCACCTTTCTTCTTCCTCTTTAAAGATGCCCATTTTGAATTCTTCTAATTTAGGAGTCTTAGTAACTCTTGCTAGTATCCATAATTGTATGACAAAATAGATATTAATGCATTCTCTTTCCTCCAAAATTTACAAAATGTAGAAGACAAAAACTATTACAAATTTGTTTGCATAAAGAGTTAGACAGCTTTGGCAAATGTCTGGAATAAACCATACGTAATCCTCCGGATGCATGGTATTAACATATACTTCATGGACAATACCCTTTCTTATATGTAGTTGGTATCGGGGTATTTTGTTGAGGCAGAAAATTAACCGTAGTCTTCCTTCACCAGATTAGGAAACTTCTTTGTTAGCAAATAAGTACTTAGTATTTGTTTCTTCAAGTTGCCTGAAGAATAGGAGTTTTTCTTCATCTAAAATTTGTTGTTGATATAACTGAAGCATCTCCTGAACAGTGGTTTCTGCTTCCAGTTTTTGTGTTTTCTCATTCTAAATGTTTAATTACTGAAGTATGGATAAAAAGTCTTTTATCTACAACTGTAGTAGGTCAGATGTTTGTATTTTTGAAAAGATGTCAGCGAGTGTTTCATTTTTGCTGAGCTATTGTTCTAGAGTTTGGATAGTTGTAGACTTTGTAGTTGAAGAATGAGAAAGCAATGTTTGTAAGGCTTTCTTCAAACTTTTTTCCCTTGTAAGTTGTTGGGAATAATTTTGTTTTAAATTTAAATAACTTTTTTCCATTTGAGTGAACCAATAGTTGGCAGATCTCCAATCAGTATTTTGTATGGCATTGAAACAACCATTGGTCTTATAAAAAAATTTTGGATCGACCATTTGTAGATCCCTATTATATCATTCCTTTGTTACTGTGGCCGCAAAGGATTTTCCTTTTCTATTGTTCATGTTGGACCTTTTTTTACCAAGAGTTTAGTCTTTTGGACTTGTACCTTTTCTAAAAGTTTTTCTTTTATCTGTCGAGCCTATTGGGCTTTAGAGTATGACTTGTCTTTGTGGGTTGTTATAGTAAATGCTTTAGCATGTTGAGCTTTAGAGGATTCGATCAGTTGGGCCTTAGCAAAGGATTCAACTTGTAGGGTTTGCAAACAGGTTTTGGCCAATTGGGCATCTATCTTTTTGGTAGAATCTCTGTAAATTCTCCTGATCTTTTCATCTTTTTGATGAAATGTTTAAGTAGTTGTAGTTCTTCCTCATTCATGGCTTAATAAAAAGATCAATAATAATGTTAGTAAAATCGGGAATATACTTAACAGTATAAGAAAACATTTCAAGGTATAATGCAAAACGTATGCATCTTAAATTTTATTCAGGGTTATTTATTGTTTTTTCTATAAAACTGGGTTACAATTTTATTGTCAGTTTTGATTATAAATACTCTATGGATAAATAAATTTTTAAACTTTTAATAACTCATTTGATAGCGAGTAATTCTTTATCAAAAGTGCCAATTTACTTTGGCTTTTTCTAAATTTACCCAAGGTATATGCTACTATTTCATTTGTATTTGCAATAAAGACACTAAACCAAAAAAAGTCAGATGCATCAGTTTGCAAAGTTATTTTATCATCTTCTTTGAGAAAATAAAAAATTTGTTTTGCTATAACAAATTCTTTTATTTGTCGTATTTCTCTTTGTTCGTCTTTTGTCAAAGAGATTGGTATTTTTTCTATATTCCAACAACGAGTCTGTTCGCAAGTTATTATTTTTTATTTAACCTATTTTTTTGGCTAATTTATTTTGTAATAATTTTATTTTAGACAAAGTTTTGGTACAAACTTTTGTTCATAATTTAAGAGTCCTAAAAATCTCTGTAGTTATTTTAGATTAGTAAATGTCTCAGAGAAGTCTTTTACTTTTGTATATATATGTTCTTATAGTTGTATTTGTTTATTTTTGTTTGTTTTCCTAAAAGTTTGATTTCTATTTTAAAAGGTTCGATTTTTTTTGGACTTAATATAATGCATTGATTGAGCATAATTTTAATGATATATGAAAGATGTTTTTTTTATGTTCTTCCTCTATTTGAGAAAAAACAAGAATATCATTTATGTAGACTACAACGTAAAAAAATATCCAAAAATAGAATTCATCCATTTTTGGAATATTTGTGGAGCATTTTTTAATCCAAAAGGCATGAATAACAATTCAAAATGCCGTTGTTGATAGCTAAAGGTTGTTAGTTCTATGGA
>JAIUJO010000752.1:97500-102500 GCA_023846275.1 Vanilla planifolia | reverse complement strand
AAGATAAAGAAGAGGAAGAAGAGGAGGACTAACAAAAAAAAGAAGAAAAAGAGAAAGAAGAAGAGCAAGAAGAAGATGAACAAGAATAAGTTAAAGAAGAAGCAGAAGAAGAAGACGAAGAAGAATAAGAAGAAGAAGAAGTGGAAGAAGGAGAAGAAGAAGAAGAAGAAGTTGAAGAAGGAGAAGAAGAAGGAGAAGTAGAAGAAGAAGAAGAAGAAGAAGAAGGAGTAGAAGAAAAAGAACAATAACAAGAAGAAAAAGAAGAAGGAGAAGAATAATAAGAATAGTAAAAAGAATAAGAAGCAGATGAAGAAGATAATTTAAAAGAAGAAGATGATGATGAAGAAGAAGAAGAAAATGAAGAAGAAGAAGAAGAGGAATAAGAAGAAGAAAAAAGGAAGAAGAAGAAAAAAAAAAGAAGAGGTAGAAGGAGCTGAAGAAGAAGGTAAAGAGGAAGAAGAAGTAAATGAAGAAGATGATGAAGAAGAAGAAGAAGAGGAAGAAGCACAAAAGAAGAAGAAGAAGAAGAAGATGAGGAAGAAGAGGAAGAATAGGAAGAAGAAGAAGAAGTAGAAGAATAAGAAGATAAGTAGGATGAAAAATAAGAAGAAGAAGAATAGAAAGAAGAAGTGGAAGAATAATAAGAAGAAGAAGAAGCTAAAGATGAAGAATAAGAAGAAGTAGAAGAAAAGAAGTAGAAGAAGAAGAAGAAGAAGATGAAGAAGTAGAAGAAGAAGAAGAAGAAGATGGAGGAGAAGAAGAAAAATGAGAAAAAGACGAAGAAAAAGAAGAAGAAGATAGAGAAGATAAAGAAGATAAAGACGATAAAGAAGAAGAAGAAGAAGAAGTGGAAGAAGAGGAAGAAGAGGAAGAAAAATTGGAAGAAGAAGAGGAAGAAGAAGAAGTTGAAAAAGAAGATGAAGAAGAAGAGGAAGAAGAAGAAGAAGAAGAAATTGAAGAAGAAGAGGAAGAAGAATAGGTAGAAGTAGAAGAAGATGAAGAAGAAGAAGAAGAAGAAGAAGAAGAAGCTGAAATAAAAGAAGAAAAAGAAGAAGAAGAAGAAGTAGATGAGGAAGTTAAAAAAGAAGATGAAGATGAAGAAGAAGAAGATGAACAAGAACAAGGACAAGAAGACGAAGAAGAAGAAGACAAAGAAGAACAAGAAGAACAAGAACAAGAAGAAGAAAATGGAGAAGAAGAAGATGACGATGAAGAAGAAGTAGAAGATTACGAATAATAATAACAATAAGAAAAAGAAGTAGTAGAAGAAGAATAACGAGAACAAGAAGAACAAGAAGAAGAACAAGGAGAAGAAGAAAAAGTAGAAGAAGAAGAAGAAGAAGAACACAAAGACGAAGAAGAAGAAGAAGAAGAAGAAGAAGGAGAACAAGAAGAACAAGAAGAAGAAGAAGGAGAAGAAGAAGAATAAGAAGTAGATGAAGATGATTATGTGAAAGATGAAGAATAAGAAGGAGAAGAAGAAGAAGAAGAAGAAGACGAAGAAGATGAAGTAGAGAAACAAAAAGAAGAAGAAGAAGAGGAAGAAGAAGGTTAAATTGAGGAAGAAGAAGAAAAGGAAAAAGAAGAGGTGGAAGAAGAAGAAGAAGAAGAAGAAGAAGAAGAAGAAGAAGAAGAAGAAGTTGAAGAAGAAGAAGAAGAAAAAGAAGAAGAAGGTGAAGAAGAAGTTGAAGAAGAAAAAGAAGATGAAGAGGAAGAAGAAGAACAAGAGCAAGAAAAAGAGGAAGAAGGAGAAGAAGAAAAAGATATAGAAGTAGAAGAAGAAAATGAAGTGGAAGAAGGGGAAGAAGACGAAGGAGAAGAAGAGGAAGAAAAAGAGGAAGAAGAAGATGATGATGAAGAAGAAGAGGAAGAAAAAGTGGAAGAAGAAGAAGAAGAAGAAGAAGAAGAAGCCGAAGAAGATGAATAAGAAGATGAAGAAGAAGAAGAAGAAAAAGAAGAAGAAGGTGAAGCAGAAGTTGAAGAAGAAAAAGAAGATGAAGAGGAAGAAGAAGAACAAGAGCAAGAAAAAGAGGAAGAAGGAGAAGAAGAAAAAGATATAGAAGTAAAAGAAGAAAATGAAGTGGAAGAAGGGGAAGAAGAAGAAGGAGAAGAAGAGGAAGAAAAAGAGGAAGAAGAAGATGATGATGAAGAAGAAGAGGAAGAAAAAGTGGAAGAAGAAGAAGAAGAAGAAGAAGCAGAAGAAGATGAATAAGAAGATGAAGAAGAAGAGGAAGAAGAAGAAGAAGAAATTGAACAAGAAGAGGAAGAAGAATAGGTAGAAGTAAAAGAAGAAGAAGAAGAAGAAGGAGATGAAAAAGAAGAAGAAAAAGAAGACGAAGAAGAAGAAGAAGAAGAAGAATAAGAAGAAGAAGGAAAAGGAGAACAAGGAGAAGATGAACAAGAAGTAGAAGATGATGAATGATAATAACAATAAGTAGTAGAAGAAGAAGAAGAAGGAGAACAAGAAGAACAACAAGAAGAAGAAGGAGAAGAAGAAAAAGAAAAAGAAGAAGAAGAAGAAGAAGAAGAAGAAGACAAAGATGAAGAAGAAGTAGAAGAAGAAGAAGAAGAAGAATAAGAAGCGAGAGATGAAAAAGAAGAAAAAGAACGAGAAGAAGAAAAAGAAGAAGAAGAAGAATAAGAACTAGATGAAGATGTAAAAGAAGAAGAAGAAGAAGAAGGAGAAGAAGAAGAAGAAGAAGAAGAAGAAGACGAAGAAGAAGAAGAAGAAGAGAAAGAAAAAGAAGAAGAAGAAAAGGAAGAAGTAGGTTAAATAGAGTTAGAAGAAGAAAAAGAAGAAGAAGAAGAAGATGTTAAAGAAGAAGAAGAAGAAAAGAAGAAGAAGAAGAAGAAGATGAAGAAGAAGAAGAAGAAAAAGAAGAAGAAGAAGAAGGTGAAGAAGAAGTTGAAGAAGAAAAAGAAGATGAAGAGGAAGAAGAAGAAGAGCAAGAAGAAGAAGATGAAGAAGGAGAAGAAGAAAAAGATAAAGAAGTAGAAGAAGAAAAAGAAGAAGGAAATGAAGTGGAAGAAGGGGAAGAAGAGGAAGAAGAAGAAGAAGAAGGAGAAGAAGAGGAAGAAAAAGAGGAAGAAGAAGAAAAAGTTGGAAGAAGAGGAAGAAGAAGAAAAAGTGGAAGAAGAAAAAGATGAAGAAGTAGTAGTAGTAGAAGAAGAGAAAGATAAGGGAGATGACAAATAAGAAGATGAAGAGGAAAAAGAAGAGGAACAAGTCGAATAAAAAGAGGAAGAAGAAAAAGAAAAAGAAGAAGAAGAAGAAGCAGAAGAAGGTGAAAAAGAAGTTGAAGCAGAGGAAGAAGAAGAAGAAGAGGAAGAAGAAGAAGAAGAAGAAGAAGAAGAAGAAGAAGCTGAAGAACAAGAAGAATATAAACAAGTAGAAGAGGAAGAAGCTGATGAACAAGAAGAAGTTGAAGAAGAAGAAGAAAAAGAAGAAGAAGAAGTAGATGAGGAAGTTAAAAAAGATGGTGAAGAAGAAGAAGAAGAAGAAGAAGAAGAACAAGAAGAAGTAGAAGAAGAAGAACAAGAAGATGAAGAAGAAGAACAAGAAGAAGAAAAAGGAGAAGATGAAGAAGACGATGAAGAAGAAGAAGTAGAAGATGATGAAGAAGTAGAAGAAGAAGAACAAGAATAACAAGAAGATGTAGAAGAAGAAGAAGAAGGAGAAGTAGAAAAACAAGAAGAAGAAGAAGGAGAAGATGAAAAAGAAGAAGAAGAATAATAAGAAGTAGACGAAGAAGAGGATGCACAAGAAGAAGAAGAAGAAGAAGAAGACGAAGAAGAAGAAGAAGAGAAAGAAAAAGAAGAAGAAGAAGAGGATGTTGAAGTTGAAATAGAGTAAGAACAAGAAAAAGAAAAAGAAGAGGTGGAAGAGGAAGAAGAAGAAGAAGAAGAAGTTAATGAAGATGGAGAAGAAGAAAAAGAACAAGAACAAGAATAAGAAGGTGAAGAAGAAGTTGCAAAAGAAAAAGAAGAAAAAAAGGAAGAAGAAGAAGAGCAAGAAGGAGAAGAAGAAGAAGAAGGAGAAGACGAAAAAGATGAAGAAGTAGAAGAAGAAGAAGAAAATATAGAAGAGGAAGAAAAAGAGGAAGAAGAAGATGATGATGAGGAAGAAGAGGAAGAAGTGGAAGAAGAAGAAGAACAAGTAAAAGAAGAAGATGATGAAGAAGAAGAAAAAGAAGAAGTAGAAAAGAGGAAGAATAAAAAGATGAAGAAGTAGAAGTAGTAGTTGTAATAGAAGAAGAAGAAGCTAAAGAAGAAGAAGAAGAAGAAGAAGAGAAAGAAGAAGAAGAAGAAGAAGAAGAAGAAGAAGATGAAGAAGAAGAAGAAGAAAAAGTAAAAGAAGACGAAGAAGAGGAAGAAGAAAGAGAAGAAGAAAAAGAAGTAGAAAAAAAGTAGAAGAAGAAAAAGAAGCTGAAGAAGAAGAAGAAGAGGAGGAAGAAGGAGAAGAAGAAGGAGATGGAGAAGAAGTAGAAGAAGGAGAAGTTAAAGAAGAAGAGGAAGAAGAAGAATAATAATAATAATAAGAAGAAGGAGAAGAGGAAGAAGAAGAAGAAGAGGAAGAAGAACATAATGAAGAAGAAGAAAAAGGAGAAGAAGAAGAAGAAGAAGAAGAATAAGAAGAAGAAGAATAAGAAGAAGAAGACAAAGATGAAGAAGAAAAGGAAGAAGAAGAATGAGAAGAAGATGAAGAAGATGATGAAAAAGAAGAAGAAGAAGTAGTAGAAGTAGAAGAAGGAGAAGAAGAAGAAGAAGTAAAAGAGAAAGAAGAAGAAGAAGAAGCAGGAGAAGAAGAAGAAGAAGATGATGAAGAAGAAGGAGAAAAAGAAGACGAAGAAGAAGAAGAAGAGGAAGAAGTAGCAGAAGCAAAGGAAGAAGAAGAGGAAGAAGCAAAAGAAGAAGAAGAAGAAGAAGGAGAAGAAGAACGAGAAGAATTACAAGACGAGGAAGAACAAGAAGAAGAAGAAGTAGAAGAGGAAGAAGAGGAA
>JAIUJO010000752.1:80000-92500 GCA_023846275.1 Vanilla planifolia | reverse complement strand
AGAAGAAGAAGGTGAAGAAGTAGTTGAAGAAGAAAAAGAAGATGAAGAGGAAGTAGAAGAAGAGCAAGAAGAAGAAGAAGAAGACGAAGAAAAAGAAAAAGATAAAGAAGTAAAAGAAGACAAAGAAGAAGAAAATGAAGTGGAACAAGGGGAAGAAGGGGAAGAAGAAGAAGAAGAAAGAGAAGAAGAAGAGGTAGAAAAAGAGGAAGAAGAAGATGATGAAGAGGAAGAAGAGGAAGAAAAAGTGGAAAAAGGAGAAGAAGAAGAAGAAGAAGAAGAACAAGAAGAAGAAGCAGAAGAAGATGAACAAGAAGATGAAGAAGAAGAGGAAGAAGAAAAAGAAGAAAATGAAGAAGAATAGGAAGAAGAATAGGTAGAAGTAGAAGAAGAAGAAGAAGAAGAAGATGATGATGAAAAAGAAGAACAAAAAGAAGAAGAAGAAGAAGAAGAAGAACAAGAACAAGAAGACGAAGAAGAAGAAGAAGAAGAAGAAGAAAAAGGAGAAGAAGAACAAGATGATGGAAAAGAAGTAGAAGATGATGAATAATAATAACAATAATAAGAAGTAGTAGTAGAAGAGGAAGCAGAACAAGAAGAACAAGAAGGAGAAGAAGAAGAAGAAGAAGAAGAAGAAGAAGCGGGTGATGAAAAAGTAGAAAAAGAAGGAGAAGAAGAAAAAGAAGAAGAAGAATAAGAAGTAGATGAACATGATAATGTTAAAGAACAAGAAAAAGAAGAAGGAGAAGAAGAAGAACAACAAGAAGACGAGGAAGAAGAAGAATAAGAGAAAGAAGAAGAAGAAGAAGAAGAGGTAGAAGAAGGTTAAATAGAGGAAGAAGAAGAAAAAGAAAAAGAAGACGTGGAATAAGAAGAAGAAGAAGAAGAAGAAGAAGTTAAAGATGAAGAAGAAAAGAAGAAGAAGAAAAAGAAGAAGATGAAGAAGAAGAACAAGAAGAAAAAGAACAAGAAGAAGAAGGTGGAGAAGAAGTTGAAGAAGAAAAAGAAGATTAAGTGTAAGAAGAAGAAGAAGAGCAAGAAGAAGAAGATGAAGAAGGATAAAAAGAAAAAGATAAAGTAGAAGAAGAAAAAGAAGAAGAAAATAAAGTGGAAGAAGGGAAAGAAGAGGAAGAAGTAGAAGAAGAAGGAGAAGAAGAGGAAGAAAAAGAGGAAGAAGAAGATGATGATGAGGAGGAAGAGGAAGAAGAGGAAGAAAAGGAAGAGGAGGAAGAAGAAGATGTAAAAGAAGAAGATGATGAAGATGAAGAAAAAGAAGAAGAAGAAGAAGAAGAAGAAGAAGAAAATGTGGCAGAAGAAAAAGATGAAGAAGAAGTCGTAGTAGTAGAAGAAGAGAAAGATAAGGAAGATGACAAATAAGAAGAAGAAGAGAAAAAAAGAAGTGGAACAAGTGGAAGAAAAAGAGGAAGAAGAAGAAGAAGAAGAAGCGGAAGAAGATGAAAAAGAAGATGAAGAAGAAGAGGAAGAAGAAGAAGAAGAAGAAGAAGAATAGGAACAAGTAGAAGAGGAAGAAGAGGAAGAAGAAGAAGAAGAAGATGAAGAAGATGAAGAAGAGAAAGAAAAAAAAGAGGAAGAAGAAGTAGATGAGGAAGTAAAAAAAGAAGATGAAGAAGAAGAAGAAGGAGAAGAAGAAGAAGAAGAAGAAGAAGAAGAAGAAGAAGAAGATGATGAAGTAGATGAGGAAGTTAAAAAAGAAGAAAAAGAAGAAGGAGAAGAAAAAGGACAAGATGAAGAAGACAATGAAGAAGAAGAAGTAGAAGATGATGAAGAAGTAGTAGAAGAAGAAAAAGAAAAAGAAGAAGAAGAATAAGAAGAAGAATTAGAAGAAGAAGAAGAAGCAGAAGAAGAAGAACAACAAGAAGAAGAGGAGCAGATGAAAAAGAAGAAGAAGAATAATAATAAGAAGTAGATGTAGAAGATGATGCAAAAGAATAAGAAGAAGAACGAGAAGAAGAAGAAGAGGAAGACAACGAAGAAGAAGAAAAAGAGAAGGAAAAAGAAGAAGAAGAAGAAGAGGAAGATGAAGATGAAATAGTGGAAGAAGAAGAAAAAGAAAAAGAAGAGGTGGAAGAAGAAGAGGAAGAAAAAGTTAATGAAGATGATGAAGAAGAAGAAGAAGAAGAAATTAATGAAGAAGAAGTTGAAGAAGAAAAAAAATTAGAAGAGGAAGAAGAAGAAGAGCAGGAAGAAGGAGAAGAAGAAAAAGATGAAGAAGTAGAAGAAGAAGAAGAAGAAAATAAAGAAGAGAGAGAAAAAGAGGAAGAAAAAGATGATGATGAGGAAGAAGAGGAAGAAGAGGAAGAAGAAGAAGAAGAACAAATAAAAGAAGAAGTAAAAGAAGAAGTTGATGAAGAAGAAGAAAAAGAAGAAGTAGAAAAAGAGGAAGAACAAAAAGATGAAGAAGTAGAAGTAGTAGTTGTAGTAGAAGAAGAGAAAGAAGAATAAATAAGAAGAAGAAGAGGAAAAAGAAGAGGAACAAAAGAAGAAGAAGAGGAAGAAGAAGACGAAGATATAGAAGAGAAAGTAGAAGAAGAAGCAAAAGCTAAAGAAGATGAAGAAGAAGAAGGAGAAGAAGAAGAAAAAGAAGAAGAAGAAGAAGAAGAAAGTGAAGAAGAAGGATAAGAAGAAGAAGAAGTTGTAGTAGTAGTAGTAGTAGTAGAAGAAGAAGAAGAAGAAGAAGAAGAAGATAAAGAACATAAAGAAGAAGAAGACGAAGAAGAAGAAGAAGAAGACAAAGAAGAAGAAGAAAAAGAAGAAGAAGAATAAGAAGAAGAGGAGGAGGAGGAAGAAGAAGAAGAAGAAGTAGCAGGAGATGGAGGAGGAGTGGAAGAAGAGGAAGAAGAAGGAGATTAAAAAGAAGAAGAAGAAGAAGAACAAAAAAGAAAAAGAAGAATTGGAAGGAGAGGAAGAAGAAGAAGAAGAAGAGGAAGAATAAGAAAAAGAAAAAGAAGAGGAAGAAGAAGAAGAAGAAGAAGTTGAAGAAGAAGAAGAGGAAGAAGAAGAAGAAGAAGAAGATGATGATGATGATGATGATGATGATGATGAAGATGAAGAAAAAGAGGATAGAAGTAGAAGTAGAAGTAGAAGTAATAGTAAAAGAAGAAGAAGAAGGAGAAGAAGAAGAAGATGAAGAAGAAGAAGAAGAAGAAGTGGTAGTAGAAGATGAAGAAGTATAAGAGGAAGATGAAGAAGAAGAAGAAGAAGTTGAAGAAGAGAATGAAGAAGAAGAATGACAAGAAGAAGAAGAAGAAGAGGAAAAAGAAGAGTAGAAGAAGTAGAAAAGGAAGAGGAAGAAGAAGAAGAAGAAGAAAAAGAGGAAGGAGAAGAAGAAGAAGAAGAGGAAGAAGATGATGAAGAGGAAGAAGAAGAAGAAGAAGAAGAAGAAGAAGATGAAGAAGTTGAAGTAGAAGAGGAAGAAGGAGAACAAGAAGAAGAAGAAGAAGGAGAAGAAGAAGAATATGAAGAAGGAGAAGTAGAAGAAGAAGAAGAAGAAGTTGAAGAAGAAGAAGATCGTAAACTGTTCACAGTGGATCTTACTTCATTTATTGGCCTATGCTGTTGCCGGTGAGCCATTATTGGAGAATCTTTTGAATACTTCTATTTGAAGTTGCTGAAAATTTTTTGTAAATTTTTTTTTTATGGTTCCACCTGCTTCAATCTATGAGGGCCAAGGCTTCCTTTGTGTCTTCGTTTAGTTCTTTGTCCAAATTAGTGTTATATTCTAGGGAATTAGATTGAATGTATTCTCTAGCACTTTATCCAATTTTTTTCCTAATTATATGTTTTTTAGAAATTTTCTCATTTTCTTTTCTCGTTGGGAGTTAACTTCTATGTCGACTCCCAAAGTGTCAAGGAAAAATATAGTTTTTCCTGCATGTACTCGTCTACCTAGATATTTAACACAAAAAGCTAGCTTTTGAGAAAACTTTTGGGAAGCATACCACATTTCTTCTTCCTCATTGAAGATGCCTGTTCTAAATTCTTCTAATTTAGGAGTCTCAGTAACTCTAACTAGCACCCATAATTGTATGACAAAATAGAGATTAATGTATTCTCTTTCCTCTTAAAATGACCAAATGTGGAAGACGAAAACTGTTGCAAATTTGTTTGCATAAAGATTTAGACTACTGAAGCAGATGTCGTGAGTAAGCCCTATGTAATCCTCTAGGTGCATGGTATTAACATATATTTCGTGGATAATACCCTTTCTTATATGTAGTTGGCATCGGGGTATTTCATTGAAGTAGACAATTAACTATGGTCTTCCTTCACCAGAGTAGAAAACTTCTTCATTAGCAAATAATTGCTTAACCTTTCTTTTTTAAAGTTGCTTGAAGAATAGAAGTTTTTCTTCATCTAAAATTTTTTGCTAATATAACTGAAGCATCTTCTAAATAGTGGTTTCTACTTCTAGTTTTCGTGTTTGCTCATTCTGAATGTTTAAATGCTAAAGTATGGATAAAAGGCCTTTTATCTATAGCTATAGTAGATCAGATTTTATATTTTTTAAAAGATGTCAACAAGTGTTTCATTTTTACTGAGCTGTTGTTCTAGAGTTTGGATAGCTACAGACTATGTAGTTGAAGAATGAGAAAGCAATGTTTGTAATGCTTTCTTCAAACTTTCTTCCCTTGTAAGTTATTAGGAATAATTTTGTTTAAGTGTTAAATAAATTTTTCCATTTGAGTCAACCAGTAGTTTGTAGATCTCTAATCAGTACTTTGTATGGCTTTGAAACAGCCATTGATCTTATAAAAAAATTCTGGATCGACCATTCATAGATCCCTATTATACCATTCCTTTGTTACAGTGGTAGCAAACGATTTTCCTTTTTCTACATTTCCTGTTAGACCTTTTTTTACCAAGAGCTAAGTCTGTTGGACTTGTACCCTTTTTAAAAGTTTTTCTTTTGTTTGTTGAGCCTGTTGGGCTTTAGAGCATGACTTGTCCTTGTGGGTTGTTATTTTAGAGGCTTTAGCTTATTGAACTTTAGAGGATTTAGTCAACTGGTCCTTAACTAAGGATTGAACTTGTTGGGTTTGCAAAGTGGTTTGGTCCTGTTAAGCCTTAGCCTTTTTTCAGAGAATCTCTATAAGTTCCCCTTACCTTTTCATGTTGTTAATGAAAGTTGAAGCAGTTGTAGTTCTTCCTCATTCCTGGCCTAGTAAGAAGATTAGCAATAATGTTAGTAAAATTAGGAATATATTTAACAGTATAAGTAAAAATTTCATGGTGTAACACAAGACGTATGCACCTTAAATTTTCTTTAGGATTTTTTCTTGTTTTTTCATAAAAACTGGGAAACATATTTATTGCCCATTTTGATTCTAAATACTTTATGGAGTAAATAAATTTTAAAACTTTTAATAACTAATTTCACACCTAGTTATTCATACTTTGGGTTTTTGTAAATTTACTTGAAGTATATGCTACTGTTTCGTTTGTATTTGTAATATGGACACCATACCAAAAAAAGTCAGAGGTATCAGTTTGCAAAGTTATTTTATTTTCTTCTTTGGGAAAATAAAGAATTTTTTTTGTTGTAACAAATTCTTTTATTTGTTGTATTTCTCTTTGTTCGTCTTTTGTCAAAGAGATTGGTTTTTTTTTGTATTCCAACGATGAGGTTGTTCCCTAGTTGTTATTTTGTATTTAGCCTATTCTTCAACTAATTTGTTTTGCAATAATTTTATTTTAGAATAAAGTTATGGTATAAACTTTTATCCATAATTTAAGAGTCCTAAAACTCTCTGTAGTTATTTTAAATTAGTAAAATTCTTAGAAAAGTTTTTTACTTTTCTATATATATGTTCTTGTAGTTGTATTTGTCCATTTTTTAATTTTTTTCTTAAAAAATTAATTTTTATTTTAAACAATTTGATTTTTTTGGACTTAATATAATGTCTTGATTGAGCATAATTTTATTGATAAGTAAAAGATGTTCTTTATGTTTTTCCTCTATTTGGGAAAAAAATAAGAATATCATCTATGTAGACTACAACATAAGGTAAATGTCCAAAAATAGAATTCATCTATTTTTGGAATATTTGTGAAATATTTGTTAACCCAAAAACATGAATAACCATTGGAAATACCCTTTGTGGATAGCTAAAGGTTAGTTCTATAGAAGTTTATTAGCAAGTTTAATTTGCCAAAATCTAGATTTGGTATCAAATTTGTTATAATATTTTGCACCTTATCTTTGTTTTATCAGGTGCTTAGCGGTTGGTATAAAGTAATAGTCAAATTTAGTGCATGAATTTAACTTGCAGTAATTGATAACCATTCTGGCTTTTCCATGTTTTAATTCTCCATGATTCCGTACTATAAAATCCAAAGAGGAATGAGAGTTGTGGCTCTTTTGAATTAGTTTGAGATGTAATAGTTCTTATATTTGACTATTAAATTTTTGTTCGTCTAAATGAGATATCATGATGATATTGTCATGTAAATTTGTATTTTGATAATGTTCTAAAAGTTCTATAGAACTATATCTAGGAGATTTGTAAAACCATTTTAATGGTTCATTTGAGTATAAAGATTCAAGGAGCTGATGCATAGTTTCCTCAAATGGAGTAGTAGTTGGAATATTGTAGGTATAAATGTTGTGGATAGGAGGTATAAGTTGTTGAACATGGTCAAAAAGGCGTGTTGGCGAGGGGGAATTTTCACCACATCGGCTTGCAGGAGAAAAGTGAGAGGCAATGCAAGCCGAAAAAGGGACACATGGAATGGAGTGTCCATTTAAAGAAAAAAGTGAGTATTGAATGGTGCCAGATGGCGAAGGTTATCAATTCTTAATAAACAATTGGTATTCAAATTGATTGGTAGTTGGGTAAAGTTGAATTGATAGGTATTGATGGTGTTATGGATATAGGGTAGAAATATTGAAAGATTAGCAAATTTATTGGTTACAAGAACTTTTTTACCCATAAAATTAGTTACAAGTGTTTTGGTTTCTAATGAAAGCCAAAACTGCTTTGGGATAAAGACTTGCTAAAGTAGACTAGCTTCATCACTGATATCCAACAAAGCATGTACTATTATATCTTCGTATTTTCGAAGATGGATAGTCAATAGTAAATAGATATGGAGTTGAGCTCTCTTTTTCAAGTCCATTACAATGGTGTTATGGACTTTCTAAGTAATTAAGCATTGTTGTCAAGAAGTTGTAAAGTACAACCTTCAACTGGATTGTCAATATTGAAGCTTGTGCAGCTTTCCACAACAGACTGTGTCGATGATTCACCTTCCTCATAGTGTCTAGGAAGACAAATAGTAGAAGATATGTGACTAATTAGATTTTTTGTAATTCTAGAAATTATATTAACAGAGGTAATAAAATCTTCTACAGGTAATTGTACCTTAGGTTTTAATGTTTTAACAAATAATTGTATGTCATTATTTTGACGTAGATGTCGTATATCTACTATTCGTGGTTCTATTCTTTTACCATTACCAACATCAAATAACTTGAAAAATATTTTTGAGTTATGGATCTAAATGTAGATGTATCATTTAGAGCCATACAATGTTTTCATTATATACCTAGACTTTTTTCATCCAGGTAATAAACTTATGCCTTTAAAGCTAATGGATAATGTATAAGTCTTTTCATTATTTTGGTCATAAAGACATATACAAAAATCAAGATGTATGTTAATCTCAAATAGTCTTTTTGCAAGATTGGATTTAGCACCTCTAATAATGGTATTAAGAGGGTTGTTAATGATTCGTTCTCCCATATAAACGATTATTATGGGTGTATCTATTCCACTTCTAAATAAAGAAGTTATTTTTAATTGAAGCATACCTATGTGTAGGTATTTTATTTTTGGCTATTTTGTCTTTAATTTATCAATTTTTGTTTTGTTAAGGAGGCTGAGGGATGTTAAATCATCTCCTTTTAATTCTACATTTTCGTGCATTCACTCAAATATGTATTTGTGTTTCTTGAGAAAGTGAGATTTGAAAGATGGAAATTTATAAATCTCATTTTTCTCTCCATAAAGAATAGCCTTTTAATTTACTTAGGTCTTCATCTATTATTTCAAATTGTTCTGCTACACTAACATGTAGTTTAGTTATATTTACTTATTCTAAAGTAATAGTGTTCATATTTACTCTAAATTCTTCGTATTTTTCAAAGATTTCAATTATTTCTAATTCAGGTGTAAGTATGGGGAAATCTTCATATTTATGTATGACTAATAATCCAATTAGATCATTAGGTCTGATTGAATAATCCCAATCTTTTAGATTATTATTTTTAATTAGGATAGTTGGGGTTTGATATGTCATGGGTTCTATTAACACATATGTAATGAATATATTTTCTTTAGAATGATATGATATATTATGCAGTATACCATAATATCACAATGGTATTAGGATTGTAATATTACTTCAGTAATATTGTAACATTTGAGTTTAAGTAATTTTTCCATGTAATAATTCATCTTAGAGAGGATTCTCTTTTATTTGTGGGAAGTTTCAAAGAAGGTAATAATGGAATAATTTTTATTTGTGTAAGAGTTTTATTTATTGTGATCATGTTGATTTTGAGTTTTTTAAAATCTTTTGTTTCAAAATCGGAATGTTGTACGGATTCAGAATTGGATTTTGACTCTGTGGAGTCATAAGAAGAAGTAATTTCATAGACAGAGTTGGTGTTATCAAAAATTTCTTCAATTGTTCTAATGTTAATAAAATAATCATCAATATTAGTGATGATTATACCTTAATATTGATTGGAGATTCATTTGCGTAATTTTTTTCTTTATTACACTTAAAACATCGACAATATTTTTTGCCTTTCTTTTTTTTATATTTGTTAACAAATTTCTTTTTGATGAAATGTTGTTATTTCCTAAACTCAGTTTTCCATCATCATTTAGCAATTTTGTAGCCTTGTTACTTTCTTTTTTAGAAAATATACGATGGTCTCCACAAATTATATGTAGGAGGACATCCATAAATATAATTTTTATCTTTAGAAAATTTTGAGCAACAATTGTAACCCATTCTTAACTCTTTGAGATTTTTCTCATTTTATTTTAAGGAGAAGTATTTTCACAAATTTGTTCTATTATTTCTGTGCATGCTCTTCTAAGCATACCAGAATTGTGTTTATTTAATAATCCAGTGTCGGTGGACAGAAGATTGTTATATTTTTGTGATAAAATATTAATCCAAGGAAAATAGATTTTTGAAAAAATCCTTGAATCCAAAATTCTTGTTGTTGAGTATCACCTAAATGTATATCAAACCTATGTGTGTAATGACAAATTCTTTTATCATACATATGTCACATAACCTCATTTTGTGAAGTCTTTGATCATAATTCTTTTGTTCACCCTAGTCTAAATCGATAAAGTCAGCGATTAATGTTTTTACGAGATGTTCTATAACCTTTTGTTTATCATGAACTGCTAAGATTTTGGCAAGTTTTGTAGGGTTATTGAATTCAAAATTAGTTAACCAAGTTAATGTATGTCCTTCGAAGTAAGAAGTATCAAATTGGATATATTTGCTAATGTTTATTGTTGGTGGAAGCATAAAGATGGTTCCTTATATTTTTGTTGACCAATCTATACAATATTCCATAAGTGTTTTATATAGAAGTTTGTCCATATTGAATGTAAGACCCCAAGAAGTGTCTTTACTGCTACTTTCTAGGTGTTAATTTCTATTTTTATGGTAACTTTTTCAGTCGGGTCCTTTACCATAGTTTAACATCGTAGAATACGATGGTGGAGTTGGTACTTGAGTTGTTGGCTCAATGTTATGTCCTTGAGATTCTCTCATCTTGATCTCTAGAGAAGGTGGTTGTGGGACATAATCTGGTGGAGCTGGAAGATATATAGTACTGCGACTACTTTCACCTACTCAGGGGTTCTTATTTTGTATTCTTCATCAGAATTATCCTTTTGTCCTTGGTGTTGAAAAAAGTCATTGACTTCATGATTTTGTTCATAAAAGTCAAAGAATTTTTTGCTAGAAATTTCACCAAGTAATTCCATTTCTTGATGTTCTAGGAACTTTTGATAATGGATTTGTCTAATTTACTTAATTCCATAATATCTTTTGAGAAATTTAAGTTAACCATCTAATGTTTGGTCAATTTTATTCCCATGTATAGGAACTTTTTTTTGAGGTTTTGAAGTTTATCTTTGAACTCTTTGAGTTGATCAACGGTAAAGTTAAAGATTCTTGCTATGGCAAGATTACCCTCGTTTCTTACTATGGTTGGATGTATTGTGTTTGGTATGTGGATTATATGTTTATAATCTGTGGTATTGGTTGTGATTTGACACTTATAAGTGTCATCTGGAACAAGTATGTTCTTCATGTAGTAAACATTTATGTTTCTTTTATCACAAAAAAAGTTTGTGAAAAAGGTTATGATTTTTTAATTTAATTTTCTTCCACTTCTTTATTGTATTTTCTTTTTTGACCCAATATTCTATGGCAATATCTACTTTTCAAATAACACGTATGGTTTCTCATGGCTTTATGGGGGAAGTTAAGGATTCAAACATAGATCACCTTCCTTAGTAGATTGCTACATAAAATACGAGCACAACCTTAGTTTGTTTCCTATGCAAGGTGTAGAGAAGATGCAATATAGATAGAAAATAATTTAATTAAAATAATCTAACCCATCATACAAACAACTTTTCCAATAAAGGAAACAAAAACAAAAGAGCTTAACTAAACATGAATTAATACATAAAAAATTTAAAAAAGTACAAAGGTACTTAAAAAAAGAGCACTGTGGCTCTGATGACAGATTGCAATGTGCACACTTTCACGCAATTAATTTACAAGAGTCACTAGATTTACAATAGTGGAGGCAAGATGAGAGAGCTGAGAGGAAGAAGATGAGGAAGAAGAAGAAATAGAAGATGAAGAAGAAGAAGAAAAAAAAAGAATAATAAGAAGTAGAAGAAGATGAAGAAGAGAATGAAAAAGAATAAGAAGAATAAGAAGAAGAAGAAGAAGAGGAGGAAGAAGAACTAGAAGAAGAATTGCAAGAAGAGGAATAAGAAGAAGAAGTAGTAGTAGAAGAAGAAGAAGAAGAAAAAGAAGAAGAAAAAGAGGAAGAAGAAAAAGAATAAGGGGAAGAAGAAGGAGAAGAAGAAGAAGAACTAGAAGGACAAGAAGAAGAAGGAGAAGAAGAAGGAGAAGAAGAGGAAGAAGTAGGAGAAGGAGAAGAGGAAGAAGAGGAGGAGGAAGAAGAAGAAGAAGAAGAAGAAGAAGAAGAAGGGGAAGAAGAAGAAGAAGAAGAAGAGGAGGAGGAGGAGGAGGAGGAAGAAGAAGTAGAAGAAGAAGAAGAAGAAGAGGAAGAAGATGAAGAAGAAGAAGAAGAAGAAGAAGAATTAGAAGAAGAAGATGAAATATAAGAACAAGAAGTAAAAGATGAAGAAGCAGAAGAAAAATAAGTAAAAGAAGAAGAACAAAAAGTACTAGAAGAAGAAGAAGATGACGAAGAAGTAGAAGAATAAGAAGAAGAGGTATAAGAAGAAGAACAACAAGAAGGTGAAGAAGAAGAAGAAAAAGAAGAAGAAAAATGAGAAGGAGAAGAAGAAGAAGAAGATGAAAAAAAAGAAGAGAAAGAAGAAATGTAAGAAGAAGAAGAAGAAAAGGAAGACGAAGAAGAAGAACAACAAGAAGAAGAAAAAGAAAAAGAAGAAGAAGAAGAAGAAGAATAAGAAAAAGAACAAGACATAGATGAAAAAGAAGAAGCTAAGGAAGAAGAAGAAGGGGAAGAAGAAGAAGAATAATAAGATGATGAAGAAGAAGAATGAGAAGAAGAAGAAGAGAAGACAAAGAAGTAGAAGAAGAAGAAGAAGAAGACGAAAAAGAAGGAGGAGAAGAAGAAGAAGAGCAAGAAGATGAAGAAGAGGAAGAATATGAAGAGGTAGAAGTAGAAGAAAAAGAAGAAGAACAAGAACAGAAAGAAGAAGGAGAAGAAAAAGTAAAAGAAGAAGAACGACAAGAAAAAAAGTAGCAGAAGAAGAAGAAGACGAGGAAGTAGAAAAAGAAGAAGAAGAGGAAGAACAAGAAGAAGCTGATGACGAAGAAGAAGAAAAAGGAAAAGGAGGAAGAGATGGAGAAGAACAAAAAAAAGATAAAGAAGAAGAAGAAAAAAAATAACAAACATAAAAATAAGAAGAAGAAGAAGAAGAAGAAGAAGTAAGAGAAGAAAAAAGAAGAAGTAGTAGAAGAAGAAGAAGAAGAAGAAGAAGGTGATGATGATGATGATGATGAAGAAGAGGAAGATGATGAAGAAGAAGAAAAAAGAAGAAGAAGAAGAGTTAGAAGAAGAAGAATAAGAAGAAGAAGAAGTAATAGAAGAAGAAGCAGAAGAAGAAGATGATGATGATGATGATGATTAAGATGAAGAAGAAGATGATGAAGAAGAAGAAAAAGAAGTAGAAGAAGTAGAAGAAGAAGAGGAATAACCCTAATAATAATATGAG
>JAIUJO010000752.1:67500-70000 GCA_023846275.1 Vanilla planifolia | reverse complement strand
AAGAATCAGAAGTAAAAGAAGAAGCAAAAGAAGATGTAGAAGCAGTAGAAGAAGTAGAAGAAGAAGCAGAAGCAGAAGAAAAAGAAGAAGAAGAAAAAGTAGAAGCAGAAGAAGAAGAAGAAGAAGAAGAAGAAGTGGAGGAAGACGAGGAAGAAGAGGAATAAGAAAAGGAAACTTCTTCTATATCTTCTTGTTCTCCTCCTCCTCCTCCTCCTTTTTCTTCTTCTTCTTCGTCCTTCTTCTTCATGTTCTTTGACTTCTTCTTCTTCTTCTTCTTCTTCTTTATCTACTTCTTCGTCTTGTCCTTCTTCTTCTTCTTCTTTTTCTTCTTCTTCTTTTTCTACCTCTTCTTCTCCTTCTCCTTCTTCTTATTCTTTTTCTTCTTATTATTAATATTATTATTAATATTATTATTATTATTCTTTTTCTTCTCTATCTTCCTCTTCTGCTTCTTTTCTTCTTCTTCTACTTCTTCTTCTTATTGTTGTTCTACTTATTGTACTTCTTCTTCTTCTCCTTCTCGTTCTTCTTTTACTTCTTCTTGTTCTTCTTGTTCTTCTTCTTCTCCCCTTCCTCGGCCTCCTTATTATTCTTGTTATTATTATTATTTTTGTTATTATTATTATTATTATTATTATTACTATTGTTATTATTATTATTTTTCATCCTCTTCTACTTCTTCTTAATCTTCTTCATCATCTTCATCTTCTTCTTCTTTTCCTTCTTCTTCTCCTTCTTCTTCTTCTTCATCTTCGTAATATTCATCTTCTACTTCTTCTTATTAATCTACTAATTCTTCTTCTTCTTCTTGTTCTTCTTCTTTTTCTTCTTCTTTTTCTTCTTTTTCTTCTTCTTCTTCATCTTCTTCTTCTCCTTTTTGAACTATGTCTTCATATTCATCTTCATCTTCTTCTTCTTCTTAGTCTTCTTCTTTGTCTTCTTCTTCATCTTCTTCTTGTACTTCATCTTCTTCTTCTTGTTCTTCTTCTTCTTCTACTTCTTCTACTTCTTCTTCTACTTCTTTGTTATGTTTCTCTTGTTTTTCTTCTTTCTCTTCTTCATCTTCTTCTTCTTTTATGCTTTGTCTTCTTCTTCTTCTTCTTATTATTATTATTATTCTTATTCTTCTTCTTCATCATCTTCTTCTTCTACTTTGTCTTCTTCTTCCTCTTCTTCTTAATCTTCTTCTTCCCTTTCTTCTTATTGTTCTACAACTACTTCTTTGTCTTCTTCTTCTTCTTATTTGCCTTCTCCTTCTACTTCTTCTCCATCTTCCACTTCTTCTTCTTTTCCTTTTTTTTCTTCTTCTTCTTCTACTTCTTGTTATTCTTCTTCTTCTTCATCATCTTCTTCTTCTTCTTTTTCTTCTTCTTCTTCTTCTTCTTCTTCTTCTTCTTCTCCTTATTCTTCTTCATCTTCTTCATCTTCTTTTTCTTCTTCTACTTCTTCTTCTTCTTCTTCTTCTTCTTCTTCTTCTTCTTCTTCTTCTTCTCCTTCATCATCATCATCATCTTCTTCTTCTAATTCTTATTCTTCATCATATTCTTGTTCTTCTCCTTTTTCTTCTTTTTCTTCTACTTCTTTGTCTTCTTCGCCTTCTGCTTCATCTTCTACCTGTTCTTCTACTTTTTCATCTTCTTCTTCTTATTGTTCTTCTTCTTCATTGTTCTCTTCATTTTTGTTTTTCTTCTTTGTCTTCTTCTTTCTCTTCTTCATATTATTATTATTCTCCATCTTCTTCTCCTTCTACTTCTCCTTCTCCTTCTCCTTCTTTTTCTTCTTCCAATACTTCTTCTTCTTCATGTTTTTCTTCATCTTCCTCTTCTTCTTATGCTTTTTCTACTTGTTTTTCTCCTGCTTCTTCTTCGTCTTCTTATTCTGCCTTCTTGTTCTTCTTCTTCTCTTCTGCTTCTTCATGTTCCTGTTCTTGTTCTTCTTGTTCTTCTTCATCTTCTTCTTTTTCTTTGTCTTCTACTTCTTCTTTGTTATCTTCATCTTCTTTATCTTTTTTTCTTCTTCTTCTACGACTACTTTTTCTTTGTTTTCTTCTTCTCCCCATTCTTGTTCTTGTACTTCTTTGACTTCTTTTTCTTCTTCTTCTTCTTCTTCTTCTAGTTCATCTTCTTCTTCATCTACTTCTTCATCTTCATCTTCATCTTCTTCGTCTTCTTCATCATCATCTTCTTCTTCTTCTCCTTCTTCTTTTTCTTCTTCTTCTTCTGCTTCTTCTTCTTCTTCTTCTTCTGTTTCTTCTTCTCCTTCTTCTACTTCTTCTTCTTCTTCCTTATTTTCTACTTCTTCTTTTCTTCTTCATCTTCTTCTTCTTCTTCTTCTTCTTCTTCGTCCTCTTCTTCTTCTTTTTGTCTACTTCTTCTTCTTCCACTTCTTCTTCTTTTTCTTCTCCTACTTCTTCTAGTGCTTCTTCTTCTTCTTCTTCTCCTTCTTCTTTTTCTTCTTCTCCTTCTTCTAATACCTCTTGATCAACTTCTTCTTCTTCTCC
>JAIUJO010000752.1:50000-52500 GCA_023846275.1 Vanilla planifolia | reverse complement strand
TCTTCTTCTTCTTCTCCTTTTTCTCTTTCTTCTTCTTCTTCTTCTCCTACTTCTTCTTTTTCTTCTTCTTCTTCGTGCTCTTCTACTTCTTTTTCTTAATCTTCTAAATCTTCATCTTCTACTCGATTTTCTTCTTCTAATTCCTCTTCTTATTATTATTCTTCTTTGTCTTTTCTTTGTTGTTGTTCTTCGTCATCTACTTCTTCTTCTTCTTCTTCTTCTTCGCCTACTTCTTCTTTTTCTTCGTGTTCTCCTGCTTCTTCATCTTCCTCCTCTTATTCTTCTTCTTCCTCCACACCTTCTTTTACTTTTTCTTCTCCTTATTCTTCTTTATCTTCTTCTTTTTGTTCTTCTTCTTCTTCTTCTTATTCATCATCTTCTTCTTCTTCTTATTCTTTTTCTTTTTCTTGTTCTCTTCCTTCTTCGAATCCTTCTTCTTCTTCTTCTTCATTTTCTTCTTCTTCTTCTTCTTCTTCTTCTTCTTCTTCTACATTGTCTTCTTCTTCTTCTTCTTCGTCTACTTCTTCTTCTTCTACTTCTTCTTGTACTACTTATACTTCTTCAACTTTTTATTATTATTGTTCTTTTAGTTCTTTTTCTTCCTTTTCATCAACTTCTTCTTCTTCTTCTTCTTCATCTTTTTCTTCTTCTTCATCTTCTAGTTCTTCTTATTCTCCTTCTTCTTCTTTTACTTCTTCTTCTACTTCTTCTTCTTCTTCTTCAACTCCTACTTTTTCTTCTTCTTTTTCTCCTTCTTCTCCTTCTTCTTTTTCTTCTTCTTCTTCTTCTTCTTCTTGTCCTTGTTCCACTTCTTCTTCTTCTTCTTCTTCTTCTTCTGCTTCTTCTTTTTCTTCGTCTTCTTCTACTTCTATTTCTTTTTCTTATTCTTCTTCTTCGACTTCTTCTTTTTGTTCTTCTTCTTCTTCTTCTTCTTCTTGTTCTCTTTCATCTCCTTCTTGTTCTTATTCTTCTTCTTCTACTACTACTACACCTACAACTACTTCTTTTTCTCATCATTCTTCTTCTTCTTCTTCATCACCATCTTCATCTTCGTCATCTTCTTCTTCTTTATCTTCTTCTTCTCCTTTTCCTTTTTAATCTTCTTCTTCTTCTTTGTATTCTTCTTGTTCTTGTTCTTCTTATTCGCCTTCGTTTTCTCCTTCTTCTACATCTTATTCTTCTTCCTCTTCTTCTTGTTCTAAATCTTCTTCATCATCTTCTACTTCTTCTTTCTCTTCCTCTTCTTCTTCTTTTACATCTTGCTTGTCTTCTTCTTCCTCTTCATTGCTTGCTTTGTCTTCGTCATGATCTTCTTCTTTGTCTTCTTCTTTTTCTTCTTCTTTCTTTTCTTATTATTCTTACTATTCTTCTTCTTCGTCCTCTTAATCTTTTTTTTCTTCTTCTTCTCCTTCTTCTTCTTCTTCTTCTTCTCCTTCTTCTTCATCATCATATTCTTCTTCTTCTTTTTCTTCTTTTTCTTCTTCTTCTTCTTCTTCTTCTTCTTTTTCTTCAGCATCTTCTTCTTCTTCTTCATCTTCTTCCTCTTCTTCTTCTTCTTCTTCTTCTTCTTCTTCTTCTTCTCCTTCTCCTTCTTCTTCTTCTTCTCCTTCTTTGACATCTTACCCTTCTTCTTCATCATCTTCTTCTTCTTCCTCATCTTCTTCTTCTTCTTCTTCTTCTTTTTCTTCTTCTTCTTATCATTCTTCTTCTACTTCATAATCATCTAATTCTTCTTCATCTTCTTTTCCTTCTTCTTCTTCTTCTTCTTCTTCTTCTTCTTCTTCTTCCTCTTCTCCTTCTTCTTCTTGCTCTTCTTCTTCTTCTTCATCTTCCTTTTCTTCTTCTTCTTCTTCCTCTACTTCATCTTCTTCTACTTCTTCTTCTTCTACTACTACTACTTCTACTTTTTTTCTCCCTCTTCTTCTTCTTCTTCTTCTTCTCCTTCTTCTTCATCATCATAATCATTTTGTTCTTCTTCTTCTCCTCCTTCTTGTACTTTTTCTTCTACTTCTTCCTCTTCCTCCTTTTCTTCTTTCTTCTTCTTCATCATCTTCTTCTTCTTCTTCAAATTCTTCTTCTTCATCTTCTTCTCCTTCTTCTTTTTAGTTTTCATCTTTTTCTTCATCATTATTATTTTCTTCTTCCTCATCAACTTTTCTTCTTCTTCTTCTTCTCCTATTTCTTCTACTTCTTTTTCTTCATCTACTTCTTCTTTTTCTTCTTCTACTTCTTCTTCTTCTTCTTCTTCTTCTTCTTTTTTCTTCTTCTTCATCTTCTTCTCCTTCTTCTTCTTCTTCTTCTTCTTTTTCTTCATCTTCTTCTTCTTCTTCTTCTCCTTCTTCTCCTTCTTCTTCTTCTTTTTCTTCTTCATCTCCTTCTACTTCTTCCTCTTCTTCTTCTTCTTCTCCTTCTAGTTCTTCTTCTTCTTCTTCAACATCTTCTTCTTCTTCTACTTTTTCTTCTTCTTCTTCTTCTTCTTCTTATTCAGCTTGTTCTACTT
>JAIUJO010000752.1:15000-17500 GCA_023846275.1 Vanilla planifolia | reverse complement strand
TTCTTCCACTTCTAGTACATCTTCTCAAGTTTGTTCTTCCTCTCTTCTTCTTCTTCTTCTTCTTCTTCTCCTTCTTCTTCTCAATATTCTTGTTCTACTACTTCTTTCTTCTTCTTCTTCTTCTTCTTCTTCTTCTTCTTCTTCGTCTTCTTCATTTTCTTCTTCTTTTTCTTCTTCTTCTTCTCCTTCTTCGTCTTGGTCATCTTCCTCTTCTTCTTCATACTCTTCTTCTTCTTCTTCTTCTCCTTCTTTTCTTCTTTTTTTATTCTTGTTCTTCTTCTTCTTCATTCTCGACGTCTTCGTCTTCTTCTTCCTCTTCTTCGCCTTCCTCATCTTCATTTTCTTCTTCTTCTTCTTCATCATCTTATTCTTCTTCTTCTCTTCTTCTCCTTCTGCTTTTCTTCTCCTTCCTCTTCTTCTTCTTCTTCTTCTTCTTTGTCTTCCACTTCTTTTTCTTTATCTCCTTCTTCTTCTTGCTCTTCTTTGTCTTCTTCTTCTTCCTCCTCTTCTCCTTCTTCTCTTTTTTCAACTACTTTTTCTTCTCCTTGTTCCTATTCTTCTTCTTCTTCTTTTTCTTCTTCTTCTTCTTCTTCTCTTCTTCTTCCTCTTCTTCTTCTTCTTCTTCTTCATCTTCTTCTCTTCTTCATCATCTTCTTCTTCTTCAACTTCTTCTTTTCTTCTTCTTTCTTTTCTTCTTCATCTACTTTCTTATACATCTCCTTCGTCTTCTTCTTCGTCATCATTTAATTCTTCTTCTTCTCCTTCTTTATCTCGTTCTACTTCTTCTTCTTCATCTCCTTCTTATTCATCTAATTCTTCATCGTCTTTGTCATCTTCTTCTTTTTTGTCTTGTTCTTCTTATTCTTCTCCTTCATCAACTTCTTCTTTTTCTTTTTCTTATTCTTCTTCCTAATCTTCTTCTTCTTCTTACTCTACTATTTCTTCTTCTTCTTCTTCTTCTTTGTCCTCTTTTTCTACTTCTCCTTCTTCTTTTTCTTCTTCTTCTTCTTCTTCTTCTTAATCATCATCTTCTACTTCTTTCTCTCTTTCTTTTTCTTCTTCTTCTTCTCCTCCTTTTTCTTCTTCTTCTTCTTCTTTTTCTTCTTCTTCTTATTCTTCTTCTTCTTCATATTCTTCCTCTTCTCCTTCTTCTTCTTCTACTTCTTCTTCTTCTTCTTCTTCTTCTTCTTCTTCTTCTTCTCCTTCTCCTTCTTCTTCTTCTTCTACTTTTTCTTCTTCTTCTCCTTCTTCTTTTACTTCTTCTTCTTCTCGTCCTCCTTCTTCTTCTTCTTCTTCTTCTCCTTCTTTGTCTTCTTCTTCAACTTTTTCTCTTTTTTTCTTCTTTTTCTTTGTCTTCTTCTTCTTCTTCTTCTTATTCTTCTTCTTCTTCTACTTCTTACACTTCTTCTTCTTCAACTTCTTCTTCTTCAACTTCTATTTCTTTTTCTTCTTTGTCTTCTTTTACTTCTTTTTCTTCTTCTTTTACTTCTTCTTCATCATCTTCTTCTTCTTTTAATTCTTCTTTTATTTCTTCTTCTTCTTTTTCTTCTTCTTCTTCTACTTTGCATCCTCCTCCTCCTCCTTCTTGTTCTTCTTCTTCTTCTTTCTTTCTTTTCTTCTTTTTCTTCTTCTTCTCCTTCTTCTTTTTCTTCTTCTTCTTCTTCTACTTCTTCTTTTTCTTCTTCTTCTTCTTTTCTTCTCCTTCTTCTTTTTCATCTTCTTTTTCTTCTTCTTCATCTTCTTTTTCTTCTTCTTCTTCTTCTTCTACGGCTATTACTTAGTCTTCTTCTTCATCATCTTCTTCTTCTTCCTCTTCGTTTTCTTCACCTTCATTTTCTTTTTCCTCTTCTTCTTCTTCTTCTACTTCTTCTTCTTCTTCTGCTTCTTCTTTATCTTTATCATCATCATCATCTTCTTTTTCTTCTAATTTTTCTTCTTCTTCTACTTCTTCTACTTCTTCTTTATCTTCTTCTTCTTTCTCTTTGTGTTCTTCATCTTCTTCATGATCCTCTTCTTCTTCTTTTTCTTCTTCTCCTTCTTCTTCTGTTTCTTCTCCATCCTCTTCTTCAACTTCTTCTTCTTCTTTGTCTTATACTTCTTCCTCTTCTTCTTCTTCTTCTTATTCTTCTTCAACTTCTTATTCTTTTTGTTCTTCTTCTTCTTTTTCATCTTCTTCATCTTCTTCATCTTCTTCTTCTTCTTTGTCTTCTTTTTTTTTCATCATCTTTTTCTTCTTCTAGCTCTTCTTCTTCTTCTTCTTCTTATTCTCCTTCTTCTTCTTGTTCTTTATCTTCTACTTGTTCTGCTCCTTCTTCTTCTTCTTTTTCTTCTTCTTCCTCATCTTCTTCTTCTACTTCCTCTTCTTCTTCTTCTTCTTCTTCTTCTCATTCTTCTTGTTCTTCTTCGTCACCTTCTTCTTCTTCTTCTTCTTCTTCTTCTTTGTCTTTTTCATCTTCTTCTTCATCTTTTAATTCTTCTTCTTATTATTATTCTTCTTTCT
>JAIUJO010000752.1:5000-7500 GCA_023846275.1 Vanilla planifolia | reverse complement strand
CACTTCTTCTTCATCTTCTTCTTTCTCTACTTCTTCTCCTTCTTCTTCTTATTCTTCTTCCTCTTCTTCTTTGTCATCTTCATCTTCTTCAACTTCTTCTTCTTCTTCTTCTCCATCTTCTTTTTCATCTTTTCCTTCTTCCTCCCACACTCATTAATCTTCTACTTCTTCGTCTTCTTTTTCTTCTTCTTCTTCTTCTTCTTATTCATCTTCTTCTTCTTCTTCTTCTTCTTCGTCTTCTTGTTCTTCATCGACTTCATTTTCTTCGTCTTCTTCCTCTTCTTCTTCTTCTTCTTCTTCTTCTTCTTCTCTTCTTCTTCTCGTTCTTGTTCTTGTTCTTCTTCTTCTTCCTCATCATCTTCTTCTTCATCTTTCTCTTCTTCTTCTTCTTCTTCTCCTTCTTCATCATCTTCGACTTCTTCTTCTTCTTGTTCTTCGTCTAATTCTTCGTCTTCTTCTTCTTCTTCTTCTACTTCTTCTTCTTTTTCTTCTTCTCCTTCTCCTTCTTCTTATTCTTTTCTTGTTCTTCTTCTTCTTCTTCTTCTTATACTTCTTCTTTTTCTTCTTCTTCTCCTTCTTCTTCTTCTACTTCTTTTCTTCTTCTTCTTCTTGTTCAACTTATTCTACTTCTTCTTCTTCTTCTCCTTCTTGTTCTTCTTTTACTTCTTCTTGTTCTTCTATTTCTCTTCCTCCTTCTACTTGTTCTTCTTCTTCTTTTTCTTCATCATCCCTTTCATCCCTTTCTACTTCTTCTTCTTGATCCTCTTCATCAACTTCTTCTTCTTCTCGTTCTACTTCTTCTTCTTCTTTTTCTTCCTCTTCATCTTCTTCTTCTTCTACTACATAATCGTCTTCTACTTCTTCTTGTTCATCTTCTTATTCTTCTTCTAGTTGTATTTCTTCTCCTTCTTCTTCTTCTTCATCATCTTCTTCTTCATCTTCTTCACCATCATCTTCTTCTTTCTCATCAACATCTTCTTCTTCTTCTTCTTCTTCATCTTCTTCTTTGTCTTCTTCTTCTACTTCTTCATCTCTTTCTTCTTCTTCTTCTTCTTCTTCTTCTTTTTCTTCAATTTCTTCTAATTCTTGTTCTTCTTCTTCTTCTGCTTCTTCTACTTCTTCTTCTTCTCCTTCATTTTTACCTTCTTCTTTTTCTTCTTCTTCTTCTTTTTTTTCTTCCGTTTCTTCTTCTTCTTCTTATTCTTCTCCTTCTTCAAATACTTCATAATCATCTTCATCTTCTCCTTCTTCTTCTAATACCTCTTCGTCATCATCATCATCTTCTTCTTCTTATTCTCCTTCTTCTTCCTCTTCTGCTCCTTCTTCTTCTTCGCCTACTTCTTCTTCTTCTTCTTCTTCTTCTTCTTCTTCCTATTCTTCTTCTTCGAAAAATTATTGTTCTTCTTCTTCTTCTTCTCCTTCCTCTTCTCCTTGTTCTTTTCCTTCTTCTTCTTCTTCTTCATCATCTTGTAACACTCATCTTCTCTGTGTTCTTCTACTTCATCATCTTCTTCTTTTTCTTCTTCCACTTCTTCATCATCATCATCATCATCATCTTCTTCTACTTCTTCTTCTTCTATTTCTTCTTCTTCGTCTTCCACTTCTCCTTCTTCTTCTTCTTCTTCTTCTTCTTTTCTTTTTCTTCCTCTTCTCCTTCTTCTTCATTTTCTTCGTCGTCATCTTCGTCATTTAGTTCTTCCTCTTCGTGTTCTTCTTCTTCTTCTTCTTCTTCTTATTCTTGTTCTTCTTCCTTTTCTTCTTCTTCTCCTTCTTCTTCTCCTTCTTCTTTTTCTTCTCATTCTTCTTCTTCTTCTTTATCTTCTTCTTCCTCTTTTAAAACCTGTTCTTCTTCTTCTTCTTCTTTTTCTTCTCTTCCTTCTCCTTCTCCTTCTTCTCCTTCTTCTTCTTTTTCTAAAACTAGTACTACTACTTCTACCTCTTCTTTTCCTTCTTCTTCTTCTTCTTCTTCTTCTTCTATTTCTTCTTCTTCTTTATCTACCTTTCTTCGTCTTCTTCTTCTTTTTCTTCTTTTTCCTCTTCTTCTTCTTCTTCTCTTTGTTCTTCCTCCACTTCATCATCATCATCTTCTTCATCTTCTTCTTGTTCTTCTTTTTCTTTTTCTTCTTCTTCTTGTTCTTCTTCTTCTTCTTCTTCTTCTTCTTCTTTGTCTTCTTCTTATTATTCTTCTTTTTCTTCTTTTCTTCTTCTTCTTCTCCTTCCACTTCTTCTTCTCCTTCTTCTTCTTCTTCTTCTTCTTCTTCTTCTATGTCTTGTTCATCTTCTTCTTCTTCTTCTTCTTCTTTTTCTACTTGTTCTTCTTTTTCTTCCCCTTCTACTCCTTCTTCCTCTTCTTCTTCTTCTTCAACTTCCTCTGGTTGTTCTTCTTCTTCTTCCTCTTCCTCATTTTCTTCTTCTTCTTCTTCTCTTTCTTCTTCTTCTTCTTCTTCATCCTCTTTTTCTTCGTCATCATCTTTTTCTTCTTCTTATTCTTCTCCTTCTT
>JAIUJO010001317.1:185000-187387 GCA_023846275.1 Vanilla planifolia | reverse complement strand
GATGTAAAAGAGGAAGAAGAAGAAGAAGAAGAAGATGTAGTAGATGAAGAAGAAGAAGAAGGAGAAGGAGAAGGAGGAGAAAGTGAAGAAAAAGAAGAAGAAGAAGAAGCAGAAGAAGAGGAAGATGAAGAAGAGAAACACAAAGAAGAGGAGGAAGAAGAAGAAGGAGAAGAAGAAGAAGATGATGACGCTGATGATTATGAAGAAGAAGAAGAAGAAGACAAAAAAGTAGAAGAAATAGAATAAGAAGATGAAGAAGAAGAAGAAGAAAAGGACAAAGAAGAAGAAGAAAAAGATGAAGATTAAGAAAAAGAACAAGAAGAAGACGACAGAGAAAAATAATAATAAGGAGAAGAAGAAGAAGTAGAAGAAGAAGAAGAAGAAGAAGAAGAAGAAGAAGTGGAAGATGGAGGAGAAGAAGAACAAGAAGTAGAAGAAGTAGAATAAGAAAAAGAAGGAGACAAAGAAGAAGAAGACTTTGATGATGATAAAGAAGAATAAGAGGAAGACTTTGACGATGATGAAAAAGAAAAAGATAATGAGGAAGAGGAAGAAGAAGAAGAAGAAGAAGAAGACTATGAAGATGAAGAAGATGAAGAAGAGGAAAAAGAAGAAAAGGAAGAAGAAGAAGAAAAAGAAGAAGGAGAAGAAGAATAAGAAGAAGAAGAAGAAGTTAAAGAAATTGTAGAAGAAGGAGAAGAAGTAGATGAAGAATAACAATAAGAATAAGAAGAAGCTGAAGAAGACAAAGAAGAAGAAGAAGAAGAAGAAGAAGAAGAAAAAGAAGAAGAAGAAGAAGAAGAAGACAAATACAAAGAAGAAGAAGAAGTTGAAGAACAAGAAGGAAGAAAAAGAAGAAGAAGTAGATGAAGATGATGAAGAAGAAGATGAAGAGCCAGAAAAAGAAGAAGAAAATGATGAAGAAGAAGAAGAAGGAGAAAAAGACAACGAAAAAAAAGAAGAAAAAGAAGGAAAAGAATAAGATGAAGAAGAAGACACGAAGAAGAAGAAGAAGAAGAAGAAGATGATGATGATGAAGAAGAAGAAGAGCAGAAGAAGAAGAAGAAGTAAACATAGAAGGAGAAGAAGTAGACGAGAAAGAAGTAGAAGAAAAAGAAATAAGGTAGAACAAGATGAGGAAGAAGAAGGAGAAGAAGAAGGAGAAGAAGAAGAAGAAGAAGAAGAAGAAGAAGAAGAAGAAGAAGAAAAAGAAGAAGAAAAAGAAGAGGAAGAAGACGTAGAATTTGAAGAAGAAGACAAAGAAGTGGAATAAGAAGAAGAAGAACAAGAAGATGATGATGATGATGAAGAAGAAGAAGAAGAAGATGACGAAGAGGAAGAAGAAGAAGATGAAGAAGAAGAAGAAGACGAAGAAGAAGAAGACGAAGAAGAAGAAGAAGAAGAAGAAGAAGAAGAAGAAAACAAAGAAGGAGTAAAACTAGATGTAGAAGAAGACAAAGAAGCAGAAGGAGAAGAAGAAGTAGAAGAAGAAGAAGAAGACAAAGAAGAAGAAGAAGAAGAAGAAGAAGTTCAAGAAGGAGAATAAGAACAATAATAAGAATAAGAATAAGAATAAGAAAAAGAAAAAGTAAGAGAAGAAGAAGAAGAAGAAAAAGAAGTAGAAGGAGGTGAACATGAAGAAAAAGATGTAAAAGAAGTAGAAGAAGAAGAGAAAGAAGATGTAGAAGAAAAAGATAAGGAAAAAGAAGAAGATGAAGAAGAAGAAGACGAAGAAGATGAAGAAGAAGAAGAAGACGAAGTAGAACAATAAGAAGAAGAAAAGGAAGAAGACATAGAAGAAGAAGAAAAAGAACAAGAAGAAGAACAAGAAGAGGAAGACAAAGAAGAAGAAGAGGAAGAAGAGGACGAAGAAGAAGAGGAAGAAGAAGAAGGAGAAGATGAAAAAGAAAAAGAAGAAAAAGATGAAAAAGATGAAAAAGAAGATGAAGAAGAAGTAGATGATGAAGAAAAAAGAAGAAGATGGTGAAGAATAGCAAGAAGAAGAAGAAGATGAACAAGATTAAGAAGAAGAAGAAGGAGAAAAAGACAAAGAAGAAGATGAAGAAGAAGAAGAAGGAAAAGAAGACGAAGAGAAGAAGAAGAATATTAGGACGAAGAAGAAGAAGTAGTTGAAGACGAAGAAGAAAAAGACAAAGAGGAGGAATAAGAAGAAGAACAACAAGAACAAGATGACGATAAAGAAGAAGAAGAAAAAGAAGAAGGTGATGAAGAAGAAGTCGAGGTAGATGAAGAATAAGAAAAAGAAGAAGAAGAAGGCAAAGAAGAAGAAGAAAAGGAAGAAGAAGAAGAAGACCAACAAGAAGCAGACCAAAAAAAAGAAGAAGAAAAAGAAGCAGAACAAGAAGAAGAAGAAGAAGAAGAAGAAG
>JAIUJO010001317.1:172500-180000 GCA_023846275.1 Vanilla planifolia | reverse complement strand
AAGAAGAACACAAAGAAGAAGAAGAAGACAAAGAAGAAGAAGACGAAGACAAAGAAGAAGAAGGAGAAGAAGAAGAAAAAGAAGAAATCGAAGAAGAAATCAAAGAAGAAGAAGAAAGCAAAGAAGTAGAAGATGGCAAAGAAGAAGAAGACGAAGTTGTGGAGAGGGAAAAAGACCAAGAAGTAGAAGATGAAGAAGAAGAGGAAGAAGAAGAAGTCAAAGAAGAAGAGGAAGAAGAAGAAGTAGTAGAAGAAGAAGATGATGATGAAGTAGAAAAATAAGAAGAAGAAGAAGAAGCAAAAGAAGAAGAAGAAGAGGAAGAAGAACAAGAAGAAGAAGTTGTAGTAGAAGAGGAAGAATAATAATAAAAGAAGAAGAAGAAGAGGAAAAAAAAGGAGGAGAAGAAGATCAAGTAGAAGATAAACAAGGAAAAGCTGAAGGAGAAGAAGAACAAGAAAAGAAGAAGAAGAAGAAGACAAAGAAGAAGAAGAAGAAGAAGATAAAGAAGAAGAGGAGGGGGAGGAAGAAAAAATTGAAGATGAAGAAGAAGAATACGTACAAGAAGAAGTAGAAGATGAAAAATAGGAAGAAGAAGAGGAGGAAAAAGTAGGAGTAGTAGTGGCAGTAGAAAAAAAAGAAGAAAAAGAAGAGGAAGAAGAAGACGAAGTTGAAAAAGAATTAGAAGAAGTTGATGAAGAAGAAGAAGAAGATGATGAAGAAGAAGGAGAAGAGAAGAAGTACAAGAAGATGAGGAAGAAGAAGAAGAATAATAAGAAGATCATGAAGAAGAAGAATAAGAAGAAGAAGAAGAAAATAAAGGAGAAGAAGCTAAAGAAGAAAATGAAGATGAAGAAAAACAAGAAGAAGAATACTTTGAAGAAGAAGATGAAGAAGAAGTCAACGAAGAAGAAGATGAAGAAGATGAAGAATAATAATAAGAAAAAAAAGAAAAACAAAAAGAACAAAAATAGGAAGAAGAAGAAGAAGAAGAAGAAGAAGACGAAGAAGAAGAAGACGGCGAAGAACATGAAGATGAACAAGCAGAAGATGAAGAAGGCAAAGAAGAAGAGGACGAGGAAGAAGAAGAAAATAAGAAGAAGAAAAAGTGGTAGAAGACGTTGAAGAAGAAGAAGAGGAAGAAGAAGAAGAAGAAGAAGAAGATCAAGAAGAAAAGGAAGATGAAGAGGAAGAAGAAGAAGAAGAAAAGGAAGAAGAATAACAAGAAGAGGAAGAAGAAAAAGAAATAAGACAACAAAAATATCAGTAATAATGACAATAATAAGGAGAATAAATAGAAGGTCAAGTAGGAGGAGGATATGAAGAAGAAGGAGAAGAAGAAGAAGAAGAAGAAAAAGAAGAAGAAGAAGAAGAAGATGATGATGATGATGAAGAAGTAGAAGAAGAAGAAGAAGAAGAGGAGGAAGAAGAAAAAGAGGAAGGAGATGGAGACGAAGAAGAAGAAGAAGAAGAAGAAGAGGAGGAGGAAGAAGAAGAAGACGAAGAAGATGGAGACGAAGAAGTAGAAGAAGAAGGAAATGAAGAAGAAGAAGAAGAAGAAGAAGAAGTGGACAAAGAAAAAGAAGAAGAAGACGAAGGCTAAGAAGAGGAAGAAGAACAAGAAGAAGAAGAAGATGAAGAAGAGAAGATGAAGAAGATGAAGAAGAAGAAGTAGAAGAAGAATAATAAGTAGATGATGAAGAAGACCTAGAAGAAGAAGAAGAAGAAGAAGTAAAAGAAGAAGAATAAAAAGAATAAGAAGGAGGAGAAGAAGAAGAAGAAGATAAAAAGAAGGCAAAAAAAGAGGGGGAGAAGAAGAAGGAGGATAATAAGGAGTAGAAGAAGAAGGAAAAGAAGAAGAAGAAGAAGAAGAAGATCTAGAAGAAAAGGAAGATGAAGAGGAGGAAGAAGAAGAAAAGGAAAAAGAATAATAAGAAGAGGAAGAAGAAAAAGAAATAAGACAATAAAAATATCAATAACAATGATAATAATTAGGACAATAAATAGAAGGTGAAGTAGGAGGAGGATATGAAGAAGAAGGAGAAGAAGAAGAAGAAGAAGAAAAAGAAGAGGAAGAAGAAGAAGAAGATGAGGAAGAAGAAGAAGAAGAAGTAGAAGAAGAAGAAGAAGAAGAAGTAGAAGAGGAGGAAGAAGAAGAAGAAGAGGAAGAAGATGGAGATGAAGAAGAAGAAGAGGGAAATGAAGAAGAAGAAGAAGAAGAAGAAGAGGACAAACAAAAAGAAGAAGAAGATGAAGCCTAAGAAGTGGAAGAAGAAGAACAAGAAGAAGAAGATTAAGAAGAGAAGATGAAGAAGAAGAAGTAGAAGAAGAACAATAAGTAGATGATGAAGAAGACCTAGGAGAAGAAGAAGAAGAAGAAAAAGAAGAAGAATAAAAAGTACAAGAAGGAGGAGAAGAAGAAGAAGAAAAAAAAAAGAAGGCAAAAAAGGAGGTGGAGAAGTAGGAGAATAAGGAGTAGAAGAAGAAGGAAAAGAAGATTTAGAATAAGAAGAAGAAGAACAAAAAGAAGAAGAAGAAGAAGAAGACGAAGAAGAAGAAGAAGAAGAAGAAGAAGAAGAAGACGAAGATCAAGAAGACAAAGAAGTGGAAGAAGAAGAATACGAAAAAGAATAAGGAGAAAGAAAAAGAAGTAGAAGAAGACGAAGAAGAAAAAGTAGAAGAAGAAGATCGAGAACAAGAACGAGAAGAAAAAGAAGATAATGATGATGATGAAGGAGATGTGAGAGAAGAAGAAGAGGATGATGATGATGAAAAAGAAGAAGACGAAGACATTGAGGAGGAAGAAGTAGAAGTCGAACAAGAAGAAGAAAAAGAAGTAATAGAAGAAGAAAAACTAGAATAATAATAATAATAATAATAACAAGAAGAAGATGTAGAAGAAGAAGAAGAAGAAGAAGAAGACAAAGAAGAAGGAGATCAATAAGAAGATGATGAAGAAGAAGAAGTTGAGGAAGATGAACAAGATGAAGAAGAAGAAGATGAAGAAGGCAAAGAAGAGGAAGAAGAAGAAGAGGAATAGGAAGAAGTAGAAGAAGAACAAGAACAAGAAGAAGAAGACAAAGAAGAAGAAGATGAAGAAATAGAAGATGAAGAAGAACTAGAAGAGGAAGAAGAACAAGAAGAAATAGAAGAAGAACAAGAAGAAGAAGAAGTACAAAAAGAAGAAGAAGAAGAAGACGAAGAGGAAGAATAAGGAGTAAGAGAAAGTGGAGGATGAGAAGAAGAAGTAGAACAGAAAGTAGAAGACAAAGAAGAGGAAGAAGAAGAAGAAGGAGAAGAAGAAGAAGAAGAAGGAGAGAAAGAGGACAAAGAAGAGGAAGAAGAAGAAGAATAAGAAAAAGAAAAAGTAGAAGAGGAGGAGGAGGAAGAAAGTAAAGAAGAAGTAAGAGAAAGTGGAGGAGGTGAAGAAGAAGATGTAAAGGAGAAGAGGAAGAAGAAGAAGAAGAAGAAGAAGAAGAAGAAGAAGTAATGGAAGAGAAAGAAGATGAAGAAAAAGAAGAAGAAGAAGAAGAAGAGAAACTTGACGAAGAGGAAGAACAAGAAGTAGTAGAAGAAGAAGAAGAAAAAGTTGAAGAAGTCTAAGAAGAAGAAGAAGAAGAAGACAAAGAGGAAGAAGAAGAAGAAGAAGAAGAAGGAGAAAAGAAAGAAGAATAAGAACAAGAAGAAGAAGATGAAGAAGAACAAAAAGAAGAGGACGAAGAATAAGGATCGGAAGATGAAGAAGAAGAAAACAAAGAAGTAGAAGATGA
This sequence comes from Vanilla planifolia, assembly GCA_023846275.1. Taxonomy (NCBI): domain Eukaryota; kingdom Viridiplantae; phylum Streptophyta; class Magnoliopsida; order Asparagales; family Orchidaceae; genus Vanilla; species Vanilla planifolia. The sequence continues at coordinate 176,233 of JAIUJO010001317.1, read as the reverse complement.
AGTAATAGAAGAAGAAGACGAAGATGAAGGTGAAGAAGAAGAAGTCGAAGATGAAGAAGAAGAGGAAGAAGAAGAAGGGGAAGAAGAAGAAGAAGAAGGAGAAGAGAAGAAGATAAATAAGAAGAAGAAGAAGGAGAGGAAGATGTAGAAGAAGAATAAAAAGGAGGAGAAGAAGAAGTAGTTCAAGAAAAAGCAAAACGAGGAAAAGAATAAGGGGGAGGAAAAGAAGAACAATAAAAAAAATAAGAAAAAAATGCGAATAAGAAGAAGAAGAAGAAGAAGATAACTACGAATAAAAAGAAGTAGAATAACACGGAGGAGGAGGGGAAGAAGAAGAAAAAGAAGAAGAGGAAGAAGAGGTAGAAGGCAAAGAGGAAGAAGAGGCAAAAGACAAAGAGGAAGAAGAAGAAGTAGAAAAAAAAGTAATAAGAAGAAGAAGACAAAAAAAATTGTAGAAGAAGGAGAAGATGAAAAAGAAGAAGAAGAATAAGAAGATGATAAAGAAGAAGTAGAAGAAGAAGAGCACGAAGAAGAAGAAGAGGAAGGAGAAGAAGAAGAAGAAGAAGAAGAAGAAGAAGAAGAAGACAACGAAAAGGAAGAAAAATACGAAGAAGAAGAAGATGAAGAAGAAGAAGTCGAAGAAGAAGTAGAAAATGAAGAAGAAGAAGAAAAAGAAGAAGAGAAGGATATGAAAAAGAAGAAGAAGAAGAAATAGAAGAAGAGGAAGAAGAAGAAATAGAAGGAGGAGAATAAGAAGAAGAATAAGATGATAAAGAAGATGAAGAAAAAGAAGAAGAAGAAGAAGAATAAAATCAAGAAGAAGAAGAAGAAGAAGAAAGATAGAAGAAGAAGAAGAAGAAGAAGAAGATGATGATGATGATGATGATGAGGAAAAAAACAAGACAAAGAATATGAAGATGATGATGAAGAAGAAGAAGAAGAAAACGAAGAAGAAGAAAAAGGAGAAGAGGAAGAGGAAGTGGAAGAGGGAGAAGAGGAAGAAGAAGAAGAAGAAAAAGAAGATGATGATGAAAACGAAGAAGACGAAGACGAAGAAAAGGTAAAGGAGGAAGAAGAAGTGGAACAAGAAAGAAATGAAGAACATAAAGAAGATGAAGACAAAGAAAAGCAAGAAGAAGAATAAAAAGAAGAAGGTGAGGAAGAAAAAGAAGAAAATGAAGACGAAGAAGAAGAAGAAGAAGAAGAAGAAGAAGAAGAAGAAGAAAAGGAAGAAGAAGAAGATACAGAAGAAGAAGGAGAAGAAGAAGAAGAAGAACAAGTGGAAGAAGAAGAAGAAGAAGAAGAAGAAAAAGAAGGAGAAGAAGAAGAAGAAAAAGAAGACTATGTCGAAGAAAGAGAAGTAGAAAAAGACGAAAAGGAAGAAGAGGAATGTATTAGAAGACGAAGAGGAGGATAAAGAAGAAGAAGTAGAAGTAGAAGAAGGAGAAGTCGACGAAGAAGAAGTTTAAGAAGAGGAAGAAGAAGTAGAAGGCGAAGAAGAGCAAGAAGATGAAGAAGGAGAAAAGGAACAAGGAGACGAAGAGAAAGACAAGGAAGAAGAAGAAGATGATGAAGGAAAAGAAGCTGATGATGAAGAAGATGATGAAGAAGAAGAAGAAGTAATAATAGAAGAAGGAGAAGAAGAAGAAGGAGAAGAAGGAGAAGAAGAAGATGAAGAAGAAGAAGAAGAAGAAGATGATGATGAACAAGATGAAGAAGAGCAAGATGTAGAAGATGGGAAGAAGAAGAAGGGGAAGACTAAGAAGAAGAAGAAGAAGAAGAAGAAGAAGAAGAGGAAGAAGAAGAAGTAGAGGATGACGATGAAGTACAAGAAGAAGAAGAAGAAGAAGAAGAAGATGAAGAAGAAGGAGGACGATGGGAAGAAGAAGAAGAAGTAGTAGAAGTAGAAGTTCTAGAAGAAGAAAAAGGAGAAGAAGAAGAAGAAAAAGAAGAAGAAGAGGAAATAGTAGAAGAAGAATAAGAACATTAAGAAGTAGAAGAAGACAAAGTCTTAGAAGAAGAAGAAGAAGAGGAAGAGGAAGAAGAAGAAGAAGAAGAAGTAGTAGTAGTAGTTAACGAAGATAAAGAAGAAGAAGAAGAAAAAAAAGAAGAATAAGACAAAGAGGGCGAAGAGGTAGATCACGAAAAGAAGGCGAAGAAGAAGAAGAAAAATGGAAAAAGGTGAAGAAGAAAAGGAAGCAGAAGAAGAAAAAATGAACACAAAGAAGAAGAACAAGAAGAAGTCTAAGAAAAAGAAGAAGAAGAAGAATAAGAAGAAAAATGAGAAGAAGACAAAGAAGAAGAAGAAGAAGAAGAAGAGGAAGAGGAAGAAGAAGAAGAAGATTAAGAAGAAGAAGAAGAAGAAGAAGAAGAAGAAGAAGAGGTCGAAGAAGGAGAAGAAGGAAAAGAAGAAGAGAAGAAGAAGAAGAAGGTGAACAAGTAGAAGAAGAAGGACAACAAGAAGTAGATGACAAAGAAGAAGTAGAAGAAAATGAAGAAGAAGAAGAAGAAGATTAAGTAGATGATGTAGTCGAAGAAGAGGAAGAAGAAGAAGAAGAAGAAGAAGAAGAAGACAAAGAAAAAGAAGAAGAAGTAGAAGAAGAGGAAGAAGAAGTAGAAGAAAAAGTAGTAGAAGAAAAAAAGGAAGAAGAAAGAAAAGATAGTGACAAAGGAGAAGTGGAAGAAGATGAAATGCAAGAAGAGGAAAGCATTAGAAGAAGAAGAAGATGATGACGAAGAAGTTTAAGAAGAGGAAGAAGAAGTAGAAGGCGAAGAAGAGGTAGAAGATAAAGAAGAAGTAAAAGAAGAAGAAGGAGAAGGAGAGAAGTAGTAATAGAAGAAGAAAAAAAAGATGAAGAGGAGTAAGAAGGACAAGAAGGGTAGATGAAGAAGAAGAAGAGGAAGAAGAAGATGAAGAAGTGGACGAAGAAGTACAAGAAGAAGAAGATGAAGAAGAATATGATGAAGAAGAAGGAGAAGGAGAAGAAGAAGAAGAAGAAGGAGAAGGAGAAAAAGAAGAAGACGAAGAAGAAAAAGAAGAAGAGGAAGAAAATGTTGATGAAGAAGCAGAGAAAGAAGAAGAAGAAGAAGACAAAGAAGATCAAGTAGAAGAAGAAGAAGTGGTTGAAGATGGAAACAAGGAAGAAGAAGAAGGAGGATAAGAAGAAAAAGATGAAGAAGAAGAAGAGGGCAAATAAGTGGACGAAGAAGTAGAAGAAGGCTAAGAAGAGGAAGATGAAGAAGAATAAGAAGAAGAAGAATAGAAGAAGAAGAAGTAGAGGAAGAAGTAGAAGATGAAGAAGACATAGAAGAAGAAGTAGAAGTAGAAGAAGAAGAAGAAGAAGATGTAGAAGAAGAAGGAGATGAATAAGAAGAATAAGAAGGAGGAGGAGGAGAAGAAGAAGAAGAAAAAGAAGAAGGCAAAAAGGGAGTGTTAGAAGAAGAAGGAGAACAAAAAGAAGGAGAAAAGAAGGAGAAGAAGAATTAGAAGAAGAAGATGAAGAACAAAAATAAGTAGAAAAAGAAGATGAACAAGAAGAAAAAGAAGAAGAAGAAGAAGAAGGCAAGGAGGAAGAAGACAAAGAAGTGGAAGAAGAAGAAGACGAAAAACAAGAAGAGAAATAAAAGAAGTAGAAGCAGACAAAGACGAAGAAGAAGAAGAAGATGGAGAAAAAGAACGAGAAGAAGAATAAGAAGATGATGATGATGAAGGAGAAGTAGGAGAAGAAGAAGA
>JAIUJO010001317.1:125000-157500 GCA_023846275.1 Vanilla planifolia | reverse complement strand
AACAAGAAGAACAAGAAGAATAAGAAGAAGAAAAAGAGGAAAAACTAAAAGAAGAAGAAGAGGAAGAAGAAGGCAAAGAAAAAGAACAAGAAGAAGAAGAAAAAGCTGAATAAAAAGAAGAAGAAGAAGAAGAAGAAGAAGAAAAAGTAAAAGAAAGTGGAGAAGAAGATGATGATGAAGAAGAAGAAGCAGAAGAACTGGAAGAAGAAGAAGACGAGGAAGAAGAAAAAGAAGAAGATGATGAAGGAGAAGAAGTAGAAGATGAAGATGATGATGAAGAAGAAGAAATAGAAGAAGTAGAAGAAGAAGGTTATGAGGAAGTGGAAGAAGAAGAAGATTAAGAAGAAAAAGAAGAAGAAAAAGAAGAATAAGAACAAAAAAAGAAAATGAAGAAGAAGAAGATAAAGAAGAAGAAAAAGAAGAAGAAGAAGAAGACAAAGAAGAAAATGAAGAAGAAGAAGAAGAAAATGAACAAGAAGAGATGGAATAGAAGAAAAAGAAGAAGTAGAAGAAGAAAAGAAGAAGAAGAAGAAGAAGAAGAAGAAGATGTTGAAGAAAAAGAAGAAAATGATGTAGAAGAAGAAGACAAAAAGGAGAAAGAAGAAGAAGAAGAAGAAGACGAAAATGAATAAGTCAAAGAAGAAGAAGAAGAAGGCGAAGTAGAAAAAGAAGAAGGAGAAGAAGTAGAAGGTGGAGAAGAACAAGAAGTAGAAGTAGAAGTATAAGAAGAAGAAATAAATGAGAAGAAAAAGACAAAGAAGATGAAGTCGAAGATGTAGATGAAGAAGAAGAAGAAGAAGAAGAAAAAGAATAAAAGAAGAAGAAGCAGAAGAAGAAGCAGAAGAAGAAGAAGAAGACGAACAAGAAGAAGGTGATGAAGAAGAAGAAGAAGAAAAGGAAAAAGAGAAAGAACAAGAACAAGAACAAGAACAAGAACAAGAAGAACAAGAAACATAAAAAAAAGAAGAAAAAGAAGAAAAAACAAAGAAGATGAAGAAGAAGGTGAAGAAGAAGTAGAAGAAGATGAAGAAGAAGAAGAAGAAGAACATGAAGAAGTAGAAGAAGAAGAATATGACAAAGAAGAAGAAGAAGAAGAAGATGATGATGAAGAAGAATATCAAGAAGAAGAAAAAGATGAAGAAAAAGAAGAAGAAGAAGACGAAGAACAAAAGAAAGAGAAAGAAGTAGAAGAAGAAGATGAATAAAATGAAGTAAAAGAAGAAGAAGAAGAAGAAGAAAAAGAAGAAGATGATGATGATGAAAAAGAAGAATATGAAAAAGAAGAAGGAGAAGGAGAAGAAGAATAAGAAGAAGATGAAGGAAAAGAAGAAGACAGAGAAGAAGTGGAAGATGAGGAAGAAGTAGAAGAAGAAGAAGATGAAAAAGAAGATAAATAAGATAAAGATGAAGTAGAAGATGAAGAAGAAGAAGAAGAAGATGAAAAAGAAGAAGAAGACGATGAAGACGAAGAGGATGAAGAAGAGGAAGAAGAAGAAGATGAAGAAGAAGTAAGACAAAGAAAAGGAAGAGGAAGAATAGTACAAAGAGGTAGAAGAAGAAGAAGTTGAGGAAGTAGAAGAAGGAGAAGAAAAAAAAGAAGAAGAGGACAGAGAAAAAGAAGAAGTATAAGAAGAAGTAGAAGAAGAAGAATAAAAAAAGGTGAAGTAGAAAAAGAAGAAGATGAAGGAGAACAAAAAGATGCAGAAGAAGTAGAAGTAGAAGAAGAAGAAGAAGAGGAAGGTGAAGAAGAAGAAGATGAGGAAGAAGAAGAAGGAGAAGAAGTCGAAGATGAAGGAGAAGATGATGAAGAAGAAAAATAAGAAGGAGAAGTAGAAGAACAAGATTGTTAGGAAGTGGAAGAAGAAGAACAAGAACAACAAGAAGAAAATGAAGAAGAAGAAGAAGATAACAAAAGAAGAAAAAGAAGAAGATGACACAGAAGAAGAAGAGAAAGAAGAAGAAGAAGAAGACGATGATGATCAAGAAGATGAGGAAAAAGAAGAAGACGAAGAAGAAGAAGACGATGAAGAAAAAGAAGGAAATGAAGTAGAAGAAGAAGACAAAGAAGAGGAAGAAGAATAAGAAGAAGAAGAAGTAGTAGTAGTAGTAGAAGAAGAAGAAGACAAAGAAGAATTAGGAGAAGAAGAAGCAGCAGTAAAAGAAGAAGAAGAAGAAGAAAATGATGAAGAAGAAGAACAAGTAGAACAAGGTGGAGAAGAAGAAGAAGAAGTAGAACAACAAGAAGAATTAGAAGAAGAAGAAGAAAAAGAAAGAGAAGGAGGAGAAAATGAAGAAGAAGGGGAAGAAGAAAAAGAGAAGAAGAGGAAGAAAAAGGAGTAGAAGACTATGAAGAAGAAAAAGAAGAAGAAGAAGAAGGTGAATAAAAAGAAGAAGAAGAAGAAGAACAAGAAGTAGCTCAAAAAGAAGAAAAAGAAGAAAAAAATAAAGAAGTAGAAGGAAAATAGGAAGTAGAAGATGATGATGAAGAAGAAGAAAATGAAGAAGTCAAAAAAGCAGAAGATGATGATGAACAAGAAGATAATGATGATGAAGAAGAAGAATAAGAAGGAGAAGGAAAAGATGAAGAAAAATAAGAAGAAGATGAAGAAAAAGAAGAAGAGGAAGAAGAAGTAGAAGTAGAAGAAGAAGAAGAAGAAGAAGAAGAAGAAGAAAAATATGAAGAAGAGAAGAAGAAGAAGAAGAAGATGATGAAAAAGAAGAATAAGAAAAAGGAGGAAGAGAAGAAGATAAAGAAGACGAAGAAGAATAAGGAGAAGAAGAAGGCAGAGAAGAAGAAGAAGAAGATGATGATGAAGAAGAAGTAGAACACAAAGAAGAAGAAGAAGATGATGAAAAAGAAGAAGAAGAAGATGAAGCAGAAGTAGAAGACAAAGAAGAGGAAGAAGAAGAAGGTGAAAAAGAAGAAGAAGAAGAAGAAGATGAAGAAGAGGAAGAAGAAGAAGTTGAAGAAGAAGAAGACAAAGAAAAAGAAGAAGAAGAATAGTACATAGAAGTAGAAGAAGATGTTGAGGAAGTAGAAAAAGAATAAGAAAAAGAAGAGGAAGAAGACAAAGAAGAAGAATAAGAAGAAGAAGAAGAAGAAGAAGTAGAAGAAGTAGAAGAAGAGGAATAAAAAAAAGACAAAGTAGAAAAAAAGAAGAAAACGATGAAGTAGAAGAAGAAGAAGAAAAAGAAGCAAATAAAAAAGAAGTGGAAGATGAAGAAGAAGAGAAAGGAGAAGAAGAAGAAGATGATGATGATGATGAAGAAGAAGAAGGAGAAGGAGTAGAAGATGGAGAAGAAGAATAACAAAAAGAAGAAGATGAAGATGAAGAAGAAGGAGAAGATGAAGAAGAAAAAGAAGAAAATGAAACTAAAGCGTTCTACAGAGGGGGCCGACAAGAAGAAGAAGAATAAGAAGATGATGACGAAGAAGAAGAAGAAGAAGAAAAAGAAGAAGAAGAACAAGAAGAAGAAAAGTTGAAGAAGAAGACAAGGAAGAAGAAGAAGAAGACGACGAAGAAGAAGCAGAAGAAGAACAAGGTGACCAAGAATAAGTAGAAGAAGAAGAAGAAGAAGAAGAAGAAGAAGAAGAAAAAGGAGAAGAAGAAGGAGAAGAAGTCGAAGAAGCAGAAAAAGAAGATGAAGAAGAAGAAGTGGGAGAAGAAGAAGATGATGATAAAAAAGATGGAGAAAAAAAGAAGAAAAAGGGGATGAAGAAGACGAAAAAGAAGAAGAAGAAAGGGAACAACAAGAAGAAGAAGAAGAATAAGAAGAAGACAAAGAAGAAGAAGAAGATGATGATGAAGTAGTAGAAGAGGAAGTGAAAGAAGAAGTAGGAGAAGAAGTAGAAGCAGAAGAAGAAGAAGAGAAAGAAGAAAATAAAGAAGAAGATGAAGAAGACGAAGAAGAAGATAACAAAGAAGATGAAGAAGAAGAAGAAGAAGAAGAAGAAGAAGAAGAGGAAGAAAAAGAAGAAGACAAAGAAGAGGAAGAACAGGAAGAGAAGAAGATGAAGACGAAGAAAACAAAGAAGAAGACAAAGAAGAAGTTTAAGAAGAAGAAGAAGAAGAAGTTTAAGAAGATGAAGAAGATGGACAAAAAGAAAGAAAGAGTGAGAAGAAGAATAAGAAGAACAAGGAAAGTAGAAGAAGCAGAAGAAAAAGAGGAAGAAGAAGAAGAAGAAGGAGAAGAAGAAGAAGAAGAAGAAGAAGACGTAGAAGTAGTAGTAGTAGTCATAATAAAAGAACAAAAAGAAGAATTAAATGATGATGAAGAAGAAGGAGGAGGAGAAGAAATGAAGAAGAAGAGGAAGAAGAAGAAGAAGGCAAAGAAAAAGAAGAAGAAGATGATGATGATGATGAACAAAAGTAAGAAGAAGAAGAACAAGAAGAAAATGAAGAAAAAGGAAAAGAAGGACGAGGAAAAGATGAAGAACAAGAAGAAGAAGGAAGAAGAAGAAGGTGAAGGAGAGGAAGAAGAAGAAGAAGAAAAAGAAGTGGAAGAAAAAGAAGAAGAAGAAGAAGAACCAGTAGAAGTAAAGGAAGAAGAGGAAGAAGTCAAAGAAGGAGAAGGAGAAGCAGAAGAAGAAGAAGAAGAAGAAGAGAAAGATGAATAAAAGGAAGATGAAGAAGAAGGAGAAGAAGAAGAAAAAGAAGAAGAAGAAGAAGAAGAAGAAAAAGAAGAACAAGAATAGGTGGAGGAGAAGATGAAGAACAAGAAGAGGAAAAATAAAGAAAAGATGATGAAGTAGAAGAACAAGAAGAAAAAGAAGAAAAAGAAGAAGAAGAGGATGATGATGAAGTAGTGGAAGAAGAAGAAGACAAGGAAGAAGAAGAAGAAGAAGAAGAAGAAGAAGATGAAGACGAAGAAGAAGAAGAAGAATGGAAGAAGAAGAAAAAGAAGCAGAAGAAGAAGGAGAAGAAGAAGAAGAAGGAGAATTAGAAGTAGAACAAAAAGAAGAAGAAAAAGAAGAAGAAGAAGAAGAAAAAGAAGAAGAAGAAAAAGACAAATAAGAAAAAGGAGGAGAAGGAGAAGGAGATGAAGGAGAAGGGGTAGAAGAAGATGGAGAAGAAAAAGAATAAGAAGAAGATGATGAAGTAGAAGAAGAAGAAGTAAAAAAAGAAGATGATGAAGAAGAAGATGAAGAGGAAGAAGAAGAAGATGAAGAAGAAGGAGAAGAACAAAAAGAAGAAGAAGAAGAAGAAGAAGACAAAGAAGAAAAAGAAGAAGAAGGAGAAATTAAGAAGAACAACAAGTAGAAGAAGAAGAAGTAAAAGAAGAAGAAGAAGAAGATGATGAAGAAGAAGAAGAAGAAGAGGTACAAGAAGAAGAAAAAGTAGAAGAAAAAGAAGAGGCTGATGAAGAAAAGAAGAAGAGAAAGAAGAAGAAAAAGAAGAAAAAGAAGGGAAAGAAGAACACAAAGAAGAGGAAGAAGAAGAAATAGAAGAAGAAGAAGAAGACGACGAAGACAAACAAGAAGAAGAAGAAGAAGAATAAATCAAAGAAGTAGAAGACGATGATGATGAAGAAGAAGAAGAAGAAGAAGACAAAGAAGAGGAAGATGAAAAAATGGAAGAAGAAGAACAAGTGGAAGAAGAAGAACACGAAGAAGAAGAAGATGAACATGAAGAAGAAGAAGAAGAAGAAGAAGAAGAAGAAGAAGACAAAGAAGAAGAAGAAAAAGAACAAGAACAAGAAAAGGAAGACAAAGAACACAAAGAAGAAGATGAAGGAGAAGAAGAAGAAGTAGAAGAAATGGAAGATAAAGAAGAAGAAGAAGAAGAAGTAGAAGGAGAAGAAGAACAAGAAGAAGTTGAAGGAGAAGAAGATGTAGGTGAAGTAGAAGAACAAGAAGATGAAGTAGAAGAAAAAGAAGTAAAAGAAGACAAAGGATATCAAGGAGAAGAAGAAGAAGAAGAAGGAGATGAAGAAGACGAAGAAGAGGGAGATAAGGATGAAGAAGAAAAAAAGAAGAAGCAGAGGATGAAGAAAGAGAAGATGAAGAAGAAGAAGATGAAGAAAAAAAGAAGAAAAAGAAGAAGATAAAGAAGACAAAAAAGTAGATAGAGGAGGAGGAGTAGAAGGAGAAGGAGAAGAAGAAGAAGAATAAGAAACAGAACAAGATGTAGAAGAAGAAGAAGAAAAAGAAGAAGAAAAAGATACGAAAGAAGAAGAAGATGAAGACGAAGAACAAGAAGATGAAGATTGTGAAGAAGAAGAAGAAGAAGAAGAAGAAGAAGAAGTTGAAGAAGAAGAAGAAGATGAAGATGAAGAAGAAGAAGAAGAAGAGGAAGAAAAGGAAGAAGAAGACAAAGGAGAAGAAGAAGAGGAAGATGAAAAAGAGGAGGAAGAAGAAGATGATGATGAAGACAAAGAAGAAGAAGAAGAAGAAGAAGAAGAAGAAAAAGTCGAAGACAAAGAAGAAGAAGGAGAAGAAGAAGAAGAGGAAGAAGAAGAAGAGGAAGAAGAAGAAGAAGAAGAAGAAGAACATGATGATGATGATGATTAAGAAAAAGAAGAAGAAGAAGAAAAAGAAGACAAAGAAAACAAAGAAAAAGAAAATGAAAAAGAAGAACAAAAAGAAGATGAAGGAGAAGAAGTTGAAGAAAAAGATGTGGAAGAAAAAGGAGAAGAAGAAGAAGAAGATGATGATGATGAAGTAGATGTAGTAGAAGAGAAAAAAGATGTGGAACAACAAGAAGAAGATGATGAAGAAGAAAAAGAAGAAGAAGGAGACGATGAAGTAAAAGTAGATGAAGAGGAAGAGGAAGAATTGAGAAGAAGAGGAACAATTGATTTGAAGGAGAAGAAGAGGAAGAAGTACAAGAAGAATTAGAAGAAGAAGAAGAAGAAGAAGAAGAAGAGAAAGAAAAAGAGGAGGAAAAAGTGGAAGAATAAGGGGAAGAACAAGTTGATGCAAATGTAAAAGAAGAAGAAGAAGAATAAGATATAGAAGAAGAAGAAAAGAAGAAGAAGAAAAAGAAGTAGAAGAATGAGGAGAAGTAAAAGAAGAAGAAGACGAAGAAGATGAAGAAGAAGACAAAGAAGAAGATGAAAAAAACGAAGTAGAAGAAGAAGAAGAAGAGGAAGAAGAAGAAGATGAAGTGGAAGAAGAAGGAGATGACGAAGAAGAACATGAAAAAAAAGAAGACAATGTAGTAGAAGGAGAAGATGTAAAGAAAGAAGAAAAAGAAGAAGAAAAAGAAGAAGAAAAAAATAAGAAAAAGAAGAAGAAGAAGAACAAGAACAAGAAGAAGAAGGAGAAGAAGGAGAAGAAGGAGAAGAAGTAGGAGAAGAAGAAGAAGAAAAAGAAGAAGATGATGATGAAGAGTAAGAAGAAGATGAACAAGAAGACAAACAAGAAGAAGAAGAACAACAACAACAAAAGAAAGAAGAAGACAAAGAAGAAGAAGACGAAGAAGAAGAAAAAGTAGTAAGAAGAGGAAGAATGGGACGAAGAAGAAGAAGTAGTAATAGAACAAGGAGTAGAAGAACAAGAAGAAGAAGTAGAAGGTGAAGAAGAAGAAGTTGAAGATGAAGACAAAGAAGGTTAAAAAGACGAAGAAGAAGAAGAAGAGGAAGAAGATGAATTAGAAAATGAAGAAGAAGAAGATGGAGAGGAAAAAGTGGAAGAAGAAGAAGAAGACGAAGAAGAAGAAGAAGAAGAATTTAAAAAAGTATAGATTGAAGAAGAAGAAAAGGAACAAGAAGAAAAAGTAGTAGTAGAAGTAGAAGACGAAGATTAAGAAGAAGAAAGAGAAAAGAAGAGGAAGATGGTGAAGGACAAGATGAAGAAGAATAGAAAGAAAAAGAAGATGAAGAAGAAAAAGAAGTACAAGAAGAAAACAAAGAAGAAGAAGGAGAACAAGATGGCCAAGAGGAAGAAGAAGAAGAAAAATAGGAAAAGAGGAGCAAGAAGATGAAGAAGAAGACGATGATGATGATGATGATGAAGATGATCAAGAAGAAGCAAAAGAAGAAGTGGAAAAAGAAAAGAAGAAAAAAAGAAGAGATAGTAAAAGAAGGAGAAGTAGAATAATAAGAGGACGAGAAGAAGTAGAAGAAGAAGAATAAGTAGAAGAGGAAGAAAAAGACCATGAAGAAGATCAACATGAAGAAGTGGAAGAAGAAGATCACGTAGAAGACGAGGATGAAGAGGAAGAAGACGACGACAACGATGAAGAAGAAGAAGAAGATGAAGAAGAAGAAGAAGAAGAAGAAGAACGAGAAGAAGAGGAAGACGAACAAGGTGAAGAAGAAGATGATGATGATGAGGATGAAGTCAAAGAAAAAGTAGAATAAGGAGAAAAAGAAGATGAAGAAGATGAACAAGAAGAAGAAGAAGATGAAGAAGAATAAGAAGAAGAATAGGTATAAAAGAAGAAGAAGAAAAAGACAAAGAAGATTTAGAAGAATAAGAATGTGAAGAAGAAAAAGAAGAAGGAGAAAAGATGATGATGAAGGAGAAGAAGAAGAATAAGAATAAGAAGGATAATAAGAATAATAAGAAAAGGAAGAAGAAGAAGAAGAAGAAAAAGGAAAAGATAAAGATGAAGGTGAAGATGAAGAAGGATAATAACAATAATAATAATAATAATAATAATAATAACAAAAAGATGAAGAAGAAGAAGAAGAGGAATTAAGAAGAAGAACAACAAGAAGAAGAACAACAAGAAGAAGTAAAAGAAGATAACGAAGAAGAAAAAGAAGAAGATGAAGAAGATGAAGAAAAAGAAGGCGAAGAAGAAGAAAAGAAGAAGAAATAGATGAAGAAGAAGATGATGATGATAACAACAACGACGACGACGATGATGATGATGATGAAGATAATGAAGAAGATGAAGAGGTAGAAGAAGAAGAAGAAGAAAATTTTGAAGAATTAAAACAAGAAGATGAAGTAGAACAAGATGATGATGAAGAAGAAGAAGAGGTAGAAGTAGAAGGAAAAGAAGAAGAAAAAGAGGAAAAATAAACGAAAAAGAAGAAGAAGAAGATGAAGAAAAGGGAGAAAAAGAAGATGAAGAAGTAGATGATGATACTAATGAAGAGAATAAGAAGAAGAAGTAGAAAAAGTTGAAGAAGACGAAGGAGAAGAAGTACAAGAAGAAGAAGATAAAGAAGAAGAAGAAGGAGTAGATGAGGAAGAAGAAGAAGAAGAAGAAAATGATGACGATGATGAAGAAGAAGAAAGAAGAAGAAGAAGATGGAGAATAAAAATGAATAGAAGAAGAATAAAAAGAAAAATAACAATAAGAAGAAGAAGAAGATAAACAGATGAAAAAAGAAGAGGAAGGCTAAGAAGAAGAAGAAGAAGAAGAAGAAGAAAAGATGAAGATGATGAAGAAGAAGAAGAGGCAGAAGAAGGTGAAGAAGAAGAAGAAGTGGTAGAAGAAGAAAAAGAAGAAGAAGAAGACAAAGAGGAAGAAGGAGAAGAAGAAGAAGGAGAAGAAGAAGGAGAGGAAGGAGAAGAGGAAACAAAAGAAGAAAAAGTGGAAGAATAATAAGAAGAAGAAGAAAAAGAGGAATAAAACTTAGAAGATGATGAAGAAGAAGATTAAGAAGAAGAAGAAGAAGAAGAAGATGATGATGATGATGAAGAATACGAAGATGAAGAAGAAGAAGAAGAAGAAGAAGAAGAATAGGAAGAAGAAGAAGAAGAAGGAGAAGAAGAAGAAGAAGATAAAGAAGAAGAAGATGAAGAAGCAGCAGAAGAAGAAGAAAAAGAAGAAGAGGTAGAAGAAGAAGAAAAAGAAGAAGAATAAGAGAAAGAAGAAGAAAAAGAAAGCAAATAAGAAGAAGAAGAAGAAGTAGAAGAAAAGAAGAAAACAAAGAAAAAGAAGACAACAATAGAAAAGAAGAATAAGGCGACAAAGAATAAGCATGAACAAGAGGAAGATGACGAAGAAAAGAAGAAGAAGAAAAAGAAGACGAAAATGATGAAGAGGAAGAAGAAGAATAAGAAGGAGATGAAAAAGATGAAGAAGAAGAAGATCAAGAAGAAGAAGTAAACGAAGAAGAAAAACAATAGCAATAATCATAATGAAAATAATAATAATAATAACAAGAAGAATTGGAAGAAGATAAAAAAGAAGTAGAAGAAGAAGAAGAAGGAGAAGATAAAGAAGAAGAAGAAGCAAAAGAAGAAGAAGAAGAAGAAGAAGAAGAAGGAGAAGAAGAAGTAGAAGAAGAAGATGATGAAGAAGAAGAGGAAGAATAAGAAGAGGAAGAATAAGAAGAAGAAGGCGAAAAAGATGAACAAGAAGAGGATGAAGAAAAAGAAGAAGAAGAAGAAGAAGACAAAGTAGAAGAAGAAGAAGAAGAAGAAGAGAAAGAAAACATCGAAGAATTAGACAAAGACGAAGAAGTAGAAGAAGATGAAGAAGAAGAAGACCAAGTAGAGAAAGATGAAGAAGAGAAAGAGGAAGCAGATGAACAAGAGGAAGAAGAATAAGTAGAAAAAACAAGAATAAGGTGATGAAGAAGAAGAAGAGGAAGAAGAGTAAAAAGAATAAGAAGAAGAAGAAGAAGAAGACGAAGAAGAAAAAGAAGATAAACAGGAATAAACTGAAGAACACAAAGAAGAAGCAAAAGAAGAATTATATGAACAAGAAGAAGATGAAGAAAGATGAAGAAGAATTAAAAGAAGTCAAGTAGAAGAAGAACAAGAACAAGAACAAGAAGTAGAAGAATTAGAAAAAGAAGAAGCAGAAATAGAAGGAGAAGAAGAAGAAAATGAAGAAGAAGAAGAAGAAGAAGAAGAAGAAGAAGAAAACAAACAAGAAGAAGTAGAAGAAGAAAACAAACAAGAAGAAGAAGAAGAAAAAGAAGAAGAAGAATGAAAAGGAGAAGGCCAAGAAGAAGAAGATGAAGACGGAGAAGAAGACGAAGAAGAGAAAGAAGAAGAAGAAGAAGAGGAAAAAGAAGAGGAAGACGAACAAGAAGAATAAGAAGATGTTGATAAAGAAGAAGAAGAAAAAAAAGAAGTAGAAAAGAGAAAGATGAGGGAGAAATACACGCACTAAAAGCAAAAGAAGAAGAAGAAGAAGATGAATAAGGAGAAGAAGAAGAAGAAGAAGAAGAAGAATGAGATGAAGAAGAGGAGGAAGAAGAAGCAGAAGAAGAAGAGGAAGAAGAAGATGATGAAGAGGAAGATAAGGAAGAAGTATAACTTGAAGAAGAAGAAGACGAAGAAGAAGAATACAAAGAAGTAGAAAAAGAATATGACGAAGAAGAATAAGAAGGTACAAAAGAAGAAGAAGAATGAGATCATGAAGATAAAGAAGATGAAGAAGAAGAAGAATAAGAACAAGATGTAGAAGAAAAAGAAGCAGACGAGGAAGAAGAAGAAGAAGAAGAAAAAGTTGAAGAAGTAAAAGAAGAAGAAGAAGAAGAAGAAGAAGTAGAGGAAGAAGAAAAGAAGAAGAAGATGATGAAGAAGAAGAAGATGATGATGAAGAAGAAGTAGTAGAAGAAGAAGAACAACAACAACAAGAAGAGGTAGAAGAAAAAGTAGGAGAAGAAGATAAAGAAGAAGAAGATGATGAAGAAGAAAAAGGAGAAGTAAAGGAAGAAGAAGAAGAAGAAGAAGATGAAGAAAAAGAAGAAGAAGAAGAAGAACAGAAGAAGAAGAAAAAGATGAAGAAGAAGAAGAATAAGTCGATGGAGACGAAGAAGAAAAAGAAGAAGGAAAGTAGTTGACAAGGAAGAAGAAGAACAAGTAGTAAACCAAGAAGAAGAAGAAGATGAAAAAGAAGAAGTAGAAGGAGAAGAAGAAGAAGAAGAAGAAGTAGAAGAAGATGATGAAGTAGTAGTAGAAGAAAAAAGAAGAAGAATAAGAAGAAGACTAAAATGAAGAAGAAGAAGGAGAAAGAGAAGAAGAAGAAGAAGGAGAAGAAGAAGAAGAAGAAGAAGAAGAAAAAGAAGAGAAGACAAAGAAGATGAAGAAGAAGAAGACGAATAGGAGGAAGAAGAAGAAGATGAGGAAGATAAACAAGAAGGAGAAGATGACGATGAAGAAGAAGAAGAAAAATAAAAAGAAGAAGAAGAAAATGAAAAAGAAGAAGAAGAAGAAAAAGGAGAAGTAGAAGAAGTAGAAAAAGAGGAAGAAGAAGAAATAGAGGAAGATGAGAAAGAAGAAGAAAGAAAAGTAGAAGTAGAACTCGAAGAAGAAGAAGACGACAAAAGAGAAGAAGTAGATGAAGAAGAAGAAAAAGAAGAAGAAGTTTGAAGAGAAGAAGCAAAAGAAGAAGAAGAAGATGATGATGATGAATACTAAGAATAAGAAGTAGAAGAAGAAGACAAAAAAGAAGAAAAAGACGAAAAAGAAGAAGACAAAGAAGAAGAAGAAGAAGAAGAAGAAAAATAAGATGAAGAAGAAGAGAAAAGAGTAGTAGATGAAGAAAAAGAAGAAGGCAGAGATGATGAAGAAAATAATAAGAAGAAGAAGAAGAAGATGAAGAAGAAGAAGAAGAAGAAGAAGAAGAAGTGGTAGAAGAAGAAGAAGAAGAGGAAGACTGAGAAGAAGAAGAAGAAAAAGAAGAAGGAGAAGAAGTCAAAATTCAAGAAGTAGAAGAAAAAGAAGTAGAAGGCAAAGAAAAAGAACAACAAGAGGAAGAAGAACAACATGAAATTAAAGAAAAAAAAGAAGAAGGAAAGAAGTAAAAGAAGAAGAAGAAGAAAAGGGGGAAGGAGAAGATGAAGAAGATGAAGAAGAAGAAGTTGAAGAAGAAGAAGATAATGAAATAGAAGAAGAAGAAGAAGGAGAAGGAGAAGAAGAAGAAGATGAAAATGATGAAGAAAGAATAAGAATAAGAAGAAGAAGAAGACAAAGAAGAAGAAAAGTCATAGAAAAAGAAGAAGAAAAAGGCGAAAAAGAAAAATAAGATAAAGAAGAACAAGAAGAAGAAGAAGAGGAAGAACAATTAGAAGAAGAAGAAGGCAACGAAGACAAAGAAAAAGAATAAGAAGAAGAAGAAGAAGAAGAAGAAGAAGAAGAAGAAGAAGTTGAAGGAGGAGAAGAAGAAGGGGAGGAAGAAGAAGAAGAAGAAAGAGAAGTGGGAGAAGAAGAAGAAGATTAAAAAGAAGATAAGGAAAAAGATGAAGAAAAAGGGCAACAAGAAAAAGAAAAAGTGGAAGAAAAGAAGATGACAAAGAAGATGAAGAAGAAAAAGTAGAAGAAGAAGAAGAAGAAGAAGAAGAAGAAGAAGAAGAAGACAAAGAAGAATAAGAAGTGGAAGAAGAAGAAGAAGAAGAATTTGATGAAGAATAACAAGAGGAAGAAGAAGAGGTCAAAGAAGAAGAAGAAGACAAAGAAGAAGAAGAATAAGAAGAGGAAGAAGAAGATGAAGAAGAGGAAGATGATGAAGTAGATGACGAATAAGAAGAAGAAGAAGAAGAAGAAGAAGAAGAAAAAGAGGAAGAAGAAGAAGAAGAAGTGAAAGAAGAGGAATAAGAAGAAAAAGAATAGAAGAGTTAGTAGAAGAATAAGAAGAAGAAAAGAAGAACAAAAGAAGAAGATAGAGAAGACTGTGATGAAGAAGGAGAAGTAGAAGAAGCGGAATGTAGAAGCTGAAGAAGAAGAAGAAGAAGCAGATGAAGGAGAACATGACGAAGAAAAAGTTGAAGAAGAGCAAGAAGAAGTAGAAGGAGAAAAGGAAGAAGCAGACGAAGAGAAAGATAGAAAAAGAAGAAGAAAATGTTGATGATGAAGAAGAAGAAGATGAAGAAGAAGACAAAGAAGAAGAAGACGAAGAAGAAGAAGAAGAAGGAGAAGATGAAGAAGTAGAAGAAGAAGAAGTAGAAGGAAAAGAAGAAGAAGAAGGAGAAGAAGAAGAAGAAGGTGAAAAAGAAGGATAAGAGTAGGAGAAGAAGAAGGAGAAAAGGAAGAAGAAGAAGAAGAAGAAGAAGACGACGACGAACAAGATGAGGAAGAGCAAGAAGGAGAAGAAGGGAAGAAGAAGAAGAAGAAGAAGAAGATGAAGAAGAAGAAGTACTAGTAGGGGAAGAAGAAGAAGAAGAATAAGAAGAAGAAGGAGAAGAAGAAGAAGAAGAAGCAGAAGAAGATGTACTAGAAGAAGAATGAGAAGAAGAAGAAGAAGAAGAAGGAGAAGAAAAAGAAGAAGAGGAAGAAGAAAAAGATGAAGTAGAATAAGAAAAAGAGCATTAAGAAGTAGAAGAAGACAAAGTCTTAGAAGAAGAAGAAGAAGAAGTAGAAGTGAAAGAAGAAGAAGAAGAAGAAGTAGACGAAGATTAAGAAGAAGAAGAAGATTAAGAAGAGAAGAATAGGAAGAAGAAACCGAAAATAAAGAAGTCAAAGAAGAAGAAGAAGAAGAAGAAAAGGAAAAAAGGTGAAGAAGAAGAAGAAAAAGAAGAACTAGAAAAAAATGAAGAAAAAGAAGTAGAAGAAGTCAAAGAAGAAGAAGAAGAAGAAGAAGAAGAAGAAGAAGAAGGCAAAGAAGAAGAAGAAGGCAAAAAAGAAGAAGAAGAAAAAGAAAAAGAAGAAAAAGATAAAGAAGAAGAAGAAGTAGAGGAAGAAGAAGAGAAGGAAGAAGAAGTTCTTGGCGAAGGTGAAGTAGGAGAAGAAGAAGAAGAAGAAGGAGATTAAGACGAACAAGTAGAAGAAGTAGAAGAAGAAAAAGAGGAAGGCCAAGAAGAAGAATAAGAAGAAGGAGAAGGAGAAGAAGATTAAGAAGTGATAGAAGAAGAAGAAGAAGTAGAAGAAGAGAAGAAGATGAAAAGGAAGAAGAAGAAGAAGAAGAAGATGGAGAAGAAGAAGAAGAAGAAGAAGAATATGATGAAGAAAAAGACAGAGAAGAGGAAGAAGAAGAAGAAGAAGAAGATGGAGAAGGGGAAGAAGAAAAAGAAAAAGAAAAAGAAGAAGAACATGAAGAGGAAGAAAAGAAGAAGAAGAAGAAGAAGAAGAAGACAAAGAAGTAATAGAAGAAGGTCTAAAAAGAAGAAGAAGAAGAAGAAGGAAAAGAGGAAGAAGAAGAAGAGGAGGAAGAAGAAGAACAAGTACTGAAAGATGAAGATGAAGAAGACGAAGTAGAAGGAACAGAAGGAGCAGAAGGAGAATGAGAAGCAAAAGAAGACAGAGAAGAAGAAGATGATGATGAAGAAGAAGATGAAGAAGTGGAAGAAGAAGACAAAGGAGAAATAGAAGAGCAACAATAAGAAAAAGTTGTAGAAGAAGAAGACGATAATGGAAAAGAAGAAGAAGAAGAAGAAGAAAAGGAAGAGGAAGAAGAAAAAGAAGAAGAAGAAGAAAAAGAAGAAGTAGAAGAAGAAGAAGAAGAAGAAGAAGAAGAGGAAGAAGAAGATGTTGAAGAAGAAGAAGATAAATAAGAAGAAGAAGAAGTAGAAGAAGAAGAAGAAGACGAAGAAGAAGAAGAAAAAGATGAAGAAGGAGAAGAAGAAGTGGAATAAGAAGGAGAAGGTGAAGAATATGAAGAAGATGAAGAAGTAGGAGAACAAGAAATAATAGTTTACGAAGAAGAAGAAGAACAAGAAGAAGAGGATGATGAAGAAGACATGAAGAAGTAGATGATGAAGAAGAAGAAGATGAAGAAAATGAAAAAAACGAAGAAAAAGAAGAAGAAGAAGAAGAAGAAGAAGTAGTAGTAAAAGAAGAAGAAAAAGATGATGAAGAAGAAGTAGAAAAAGTAGTAGAAGAAGAAGAACAAGAACAAGACTACGAAAGAGAATGAGATGTAGAAGTTGATATGGAAGAAAAAGAAGAACTAGAAGAAGAAGATGATGAAGAAGAAGTGGTAGAAGAAAAAGAAGACTGACAAAGAAGAAGATTTAGTAAAAGATGAAGAGAAAGAAGAAGAAAGTAGAAGAAGAAGAAGAAGAAGAAGAAGAATAAGGAGTAGTTAAAAGAGAAGACAATGAAGAAGAACTTGAAGAAGTGGAAGAAGAAGAAGAAGGCATAGAAGAGCAATAAGAAGAAGAAGGAGAAAAGGAAGAAAGAGATGATGAGAAAGACAGAAAAAGAAGAAGAAATTCAAGATGAAGAAGAAGAAGATGAAGAAGTAGTAGAAGAAGAAGAAAAGAAGTAGATGGAGAAGAAGAAGGAAAAGTAGTAGTTGAAAAAGTAGGAGGAGAAGAAGAAGAAGAAGAATGCAAATAAGATAAAAAAGTGCAGGAAGGAGAAGATGCGAAGAAGAAGAAGAAGAAGTAGAAGAACAAGAAGAAGAAAAAGAAGAAGAAGAAGAAGTAGAAGAAGAAGAACAACAACAAGAACAAGAATATGTACAAGAAGAAGAAGAAGAAGAATAATAATAAGAAGAAGAAGAAGAAGAAGATGAAGATGAAGTACAAGAAGAAGAAGAAGAAGTTGTAGAAGAAGAAGAAGTAGAAGAAGAAGAAGAAGAAGAAGAGAAGAAAAAGAAGAAGAAGAAGAAAAAGACAGAGAAGAAGAAAAAGTAGTAGAAGAGAAAGAAGGGTAAGAAGAAGAAGAAGAAGAAAAAGAAAAAAGAGATGAAAAAGAATTAGATTACGAAGAAGAACAAGAAGAAGCAGTATAAGAAAAAGATGAAGAACATCAAGATGATGATGATGAAGAAGAAGAAGAAAAAGAAGAAGACAAAGATTATGACAAAGAAGAAGTGGAAGAAGATGAAGAGGAAGAAGAAAAAAACAATAAGAAGAAGTAGAAGAAGTACTAGTAGTAGAGGTCGAAGAAGAAGAAGAAGAAGAAGGAGGAGGAGAGAAGAAGAAGAAGAAGAAGAAGAAGAAGAAGGAGATGGAGGAGAAGAAAATGATGAAGAAAAATACAATGAAGAGGAGGAAGAAGAAGAAGTAGAGGAAAAAGAAGAAGAAGATGTTGATGAAGAAGAAGAAGAAGGCAAAGAAAAGGAAGAAGGCAAAGAAAAAGAAGAAGAAGAAGAAGAACAAGAACAAGAACATGAAGAGGAAGAAAAAAGGAAGGCAAAAATGAAGAAGAAGAAAAGTAAAGGAACCAGAAGAAGAAGAAATAGTAGAGGAAGAAGAAGAAGAAGAAGACCAAAGAAGAAGAAGAAGAGGAAGAAGAAGAATATGATGAAGAATAACAAGTGATAGAAGAAGAGGACGAAAAGAAGGAGAAGAAGAAGAAAAAGAAGAAGAAGAAGAAGAGGAAGTAGAAGAACAAGAAGAAAATGATGAAGAAGAAGATGATGAAGAAGGAATAGAAGAATGAGAAGAAGAAGAAAAAAGAGAAGAAGAAGATGGAGAAGGAGAAGGAGAAGAGAAGAGAAGAAAAAGAAGAAGAAAAACAAGGGGTAGAAGAAGAAGGAGAAGAAGAAGAAGTTGTACAAGAAGAAGAAGAAGAAGAAGAAGAAGACGAAGAAGAAGAAGTAGATGAAAAAGGAGGAGAAGAAAAAGAAGATGAGCACGATGAAGGACAAGAAGAAGAAAAAGAAGAAGAAGCAAAAGAAGAAGAAGGAGAAGAAGAAGAAGAAAAAGAACGAGCAAAGAAGAAGAAGAAGAAGATGAAGATGAAGATCATGAAGAAGATGAAAAAGAAGAACAAGAAGAAGGAGAACAATAAGTAGTTGATGAATAAGAAGAACAAGATGAAGAAGAAAATGAAGAAGTAGAAGGGGAAGATGATGAAGAAGAAGAAGAAGAAGAAGAATAAGAAAAAGAAGTAGTAGAAGAAGAAGTAGAAGTAGAAGTAGAAGTAGAAGAAAAAGAAGAAGATGAAGAAAAAGTGGAAGGACAAGAAGAAGAAGAAGAACAACCAAAATATGTTGAAGAATAAGAAGTACAAGAAGATGAAAAGGAAGAAAAAGAAGAAGAAAAACAAGGTGAAGAAGAAGAAGAAGAAGAAGAAAAAGAAGAAGAAGAAGAAGAAGTCGTAGAAGAAGAAGAAGAAGAGGAAGAAGAAGAAGAAGAAGAAGAAGAAGAAGAAGGAGAAGAAAAAGAAGAAGAAGAAGAAGAAGAAGAAGAAGAACAAAAAGAAGAAGAAGAAGAAGAAGAAGAAGAAGAAGAAGAAGAAGAAGAAGTAAAAGTAGAAGAAGAAGCAGAAGAAGAAGAGGAGGAGAAGAAGAAGAAGAAGATGAATAATAAGAAGAAGAAGGAGGAGGAGAAGAAGAAGATGATGCAGAAAAAGGCAAAGAAGAGGGAGAAGAAGAAGAAGAAGAAGAAGTAGAAGAAGAACGAGAAGAAGAAGAAGAGAAGAAGAAGAAGAAGAAGAAGAAAAAGAAGGAAAAGAAGTACAAGAAGAGAAAGAAGAAGAAGAATAATAAGTATTAGTAGAAGAAGAAGAAGTAGAAGAACTAGAACAAGGAGTAGAAGGAGGAGTAGTTAGAAGAAGAAGAAGAATAAGAAGAAGAAGAAGAAGAAGAAAGAGAAGAAGAAAACGAAGAAGAAGAGGAAGATGATGATGTTTATGATGAAAAAAAAGTCGAAAATGAAGAATAAGAAGAAGAAGATGACGAAGAAGAAGAAGAAAAAGAAGAAGAACAAGAAAGATACGAAGAAGAAGAAGAAGAATGAAGAAGAAGAAGAAGAAGACAAAGAGATAAGAAGAAGATGTAGAAAAAGTAGATGAAGAAAAGAAAGAAGGGAAGAAGAAGAAGGAGAATAAGAAGATGAAAAAGAAAAAGAAAAAGATGAAGAAGAAGAGGAAAACGAAGAAAAAGAGGATGAAGAAGGACTACACGAAGGACAAGAAGAAGAAGAGTATGACGAGGAAGAAGAAGTCAAATAAGAAGAAGAAGATGAAAAAGAAGAAGAAGAAGAAGAAGAAGAAGGAGGAGGAGAAGCTGAAGAAGAAGAAGAAGAGGATAAAGAAGAAGAAAGTGAAGAAGAGGAAGAAGAAGAAGAGGAAGAAAAATACAAAGAAGAAGAAAAAAAAGACAATGATGATTTAGAAGGTGAAGAAGGATAAGAAGAAGAAAATAAAGAAAAAGAAGAAGGAAAAGAAGAAGAAGAAGATGATGATGTAGAAGAAGCAGAAGAAGAAGTAGAAGAAGAAGACGAAGAAGAAGATAAAGAAGAAGAAGAAGAAGAACTAGCACAAGGTAAAGAATGGGAAGAAGAAGAAGAAGAAGTAGTAGAAAAAGAAGATGATGAAGTAGAAGAAGAAGAAGATGATGATTATGAAGAAGAAAAAGAAGAAGAAGAATTTCACAAAGAAGAAGAAGAAGAAGGTGAAGAAGTAGAAAAAGATGATGAAGAAGAAGTAAAAGAAAAAGGAGAAGAAGAAAAAGAAAAAGATGAAGAACAAGAAGAGAAGCAAAAGAAGAAGAAGAGGAAGAAGAAGTAGAGAAAGTCGAATGGGAAGACAAAGAAGATCCAGAAGTAGTAGCAGAAGAAGAAGAAGAAGAAGAAGAAAATGAACAAGAAGTAAAAGAAGAAGAAGAAGATGAAAAAGAATATGAAGATAATGAAGAAGGAGAAGAAGAAGAACTAGAAGAAGAAGAGGAAGAAGAGATGATGATGGTGATGTTGTAGAAGAAGAAGAAGTATAAAATGATGATGATGATGACGATGAAGAAGAAGAAGAATAAGATGATGTAGAAAAGAAGCAGAAAAAGAAAGAAGAAGCAAAAGAAGGAGAAGAAGAAGAACAAGAAGAAGGAGAAGAAGAAGAAGAAGAAGAAGAACTTGAGAAAGAAGATGAAGAAGAAGAGGAAGAAGAAGAAGATCAAGAGGAAGAAAAAGAAGAAGAAGAAGATGAAGAAAAAGAAGAAGAAGAAGAAAAAGGAGGAGAATAAGAAAAAGTGGAAGAAAATGAAAAAGAAAAAGAAAAAGAGGGAGAGGAAGAAGAAGAAGAATAAGTTGTAAAAGAATAAGAAGAAGAAGTAGAAGAAGAAGAAGAAGAAGGAGAAGAAGAAGAAGCAAAAGAAGAAGTTGATGATGATTAAGAAAGTGAAGAACAAGAAGGAGAAGAAAACAAAGAAAAAGAAGAAGGAAAAGAAGAAGAAGATGATCATGATGAAAAAGAAGCCGAAGAAGAAGTAGAAGAAGAAGATGAAAAACAAGAAGAAGAAGAAGAACTAGCACAAGGTTAAGAAGAGGAAGAAGAAGAAGAAGAAGAAGTAGAAGAAGAAGAAGATGAAGTAGTAGAAGAAGAAGAAGAAAATGAAGTAGAAGAAAAAGAAGAAGAAGACTTTCACAAAGAAGAAGAAGAAGAAGACGAAGATGGTGAAGAAGTTGAAAAAGATGAAGAAGAAGATGAAGAAAAAAAAGAAGAAGAAGAAAAACAAAAAGATGAAGAACAAGAAGAGAAGCAGAAGAAGAAGAAGAAGAAGAAGAACTAGAGGAAGTTGAATGGGAAGACAAAGAAGATCAAGAAGTAGAAGTAGAAGAAGAATATGATGAATAAGAAGAAGAAGAAGAAGATGATGAAGAAGAATATGAAGATAATGAAGATGGAGAGGTAGATGAAGTAGAAGAAGATGATGATGATGATGTTGTTGTAGAAGAACAAGTAGAAGAAGAAAATGATGATGATGATGATGATGATAATGAAGAAGAAGAAGAATAAGACGATGTATAAAACAAGGACCAAAAGAAAGAAGAAGCAAAAGAAGGAGAAGAAGAAGAACAAGAAGAAGGAGAAGAAGAAGAAGAAGAAGAGGAAGAACCCGAGGAAGAAGATGAAGAAGAAGAGGAAGAAGAAGAAGATCAAGAGGAAGAAGAAGAAGAAGAAGAAGAAGATGAAGAAGAAGAAGAAGAAGAAAAAGGAGAAGAATAAGAAAAAGAGGAAGAAAATGAAAAAGCAAAAGAAGAAGAGGAAGAGGAAGAAGAAGAAGAATAAGAACAAGAAGAAGAAGTAGAAGATGAAGAAGAAAGAGAAGTAGAAGGAGAAGAATAAGAAAAATAAGAAGTGGAAGAAGAAGAAGAAGAAGAAGAAGAATAAGAAGAAGAAGAAGAAGCAGGAGGAGGAGGAGGAGAAGAAGAAGGAGAAGAAGAAGAAGAAGAAGAAGGAGAAGACAAAGAAGAAAAAGGAGAGGATAAAGAAGATGAAAGAGAAGAAGAGGAAGAAGAATACAAAGAAGAAGAGGAAGAAGTAATAGAAGAAAAAGAAGGAAAAAAAGACAACGATGAAGAAGAAGTAGAAGAAGACAAAGAAGAAGGAGGAGAAGAAGAAGCAAAAGAAGAAGTTGATGATGATAAAGAAGACGAAGAAGAAGAAAAAGAAAATGAAGAAGAAGGAAAAGGAGAAGAAGATGATGATGATGAAGAAGAAGCAGAAGAAGTAGTTGAAGAAGAAGATGAAGAAGAAGATGAAGAAGAAGAAGAAGAACTAGCACAAGGTTAAGAAGAGGAAGAAGAAGAAGAAGAAGAAGTAGAAGAAGAAGAAGAAGTAGAAGAAGAAGATGATGAAGTAGTAAAAGTTGAAGAAGAAGACGAAGAAGAAGAAAAAGAAGAACACTTTCGCAAAGAAGGAGATGAAGAAGAAGAAGAAGGTGAAGTAGTAAAAAAAGATGACGAAGAAGTAGAAGAAAAAGAAGAAGAAGAAGAAAAATAGAAAGATGAAGAACAAGAAGAGAAGCAGAAGAAGAAAAAGAAGAAGAAGAAGAAGTAGAGGAACTCGAATGACAAGACAAAGAAGATCAAGAAGTAGAAGAAGAAGAAGAAGAAGAAGATGAAGAAGAATATGAAGATAATGAAGAAGGAGAGGAGGAAGAAGTAGAAGAAGAAGAAGAAGAAGAGAGGCTGATGGTGATGTTGTAGAAGAAGAAGAAATAAAGAAAATGATGATGATGATGATGATGATGAAGAGGAAGAATAAGATGATGTAGAAAAGAAGGAGAAAAAGAAAGAAGAAGCAAAAAAAGGAGAAGAAGAAGAACGAGAAGAAGGAGGAGAAGAAGAAGAAGAAGAACCTGAGGAAGAAGATGATGAAGAAGAGGAAGAAGAAGAAGATCAAGAAGAAGAGAAAGAAGAAGTAGAAGATGAAGAAGAAGAAGAAGAAGAAGAAAAAGGTGAAGAATAAGAAAAAGAGGAAGAAAATGATAAAGACAAAGAAGAAGAGGGAGAGGAAGAAGAAGAAGAATAAGTAGTAGAAGAATAAGAAGAAGAAGAATTAAAAGAAGTAGAAGAAGGAGAAGAAGAAGTAGAAGAAGAAGTTGATGATGATTAAGAAGTTGGAGAAGAAGAAGAAGAAGAAGAAGAAGAAAACAAAGAAAAAGAAGTAGAAGGAAAAGAAGAAGAAGATGATGATGATGAAGAGGAAGAAGCAGAAGAAGAAGTAGAAGAAGAAGTAGAAGAAGGAGATGAAGAATAAAATGATGAAGAAGAAGAAGTAGAACTAACATAAGGTTAAGAAGAGGAAGAAGAAGAAGAAGAAGAAGTAGAAGAAGAAGTTGATGAAGTAGAAGAAGGTGAAGAAAATGATGAAGAAGAAGAAAAAGAAGAAGGCTTTCACAAAGAAGAAGAAGAAGAAGAAGGTGAAGAAGTAGAAAAGACGACGAAGAAGAAGAAGAAGAAAAAGAAAAAGATGAAGAACAAGAAGAGAAGCAGAAGAAGAAGAAGAAGAAGAAGAAGAAGAAGAAGAAGAAGAAGAAGAAGAAGAAGAAGAAGTAGAGGAATTGGAATGGGAAGACAAAGAAGATCAAGAAGTAGGAGAAGAAGAAGAAGAAGAAGAAGAAGATGATGAACAAGAAGAAGAAGAAGATGAAGAAGAATATAAAGATAATGAAGAAGGAGAGGAAGAAGAAGTAGAAGAAGAAGAAGAAGAAGAAGAACATGATGATGATGATGTTGTTGTAGAAGTAGAAGGAGGAGAAGAAGAAAATGATGATGATGATGATAATGAAGAAGAAGAAGAATAAGATGATGTAGAAAAGAAGGAGAAAAAGAAAGAAGAAGCAAAAGAAGGAGAGGAAGAAGAACATGAAGAAGGAGAAGAAGAAGAAGAAGAAGAAGATGAAGAACCTGAGGAAGAAGATGCAAAAGAAGAGGAAGAAGAAGAGGAAGAAGAAGAAGATCAAGAGGAAGAAAAAGAAGAAGAAGAAGATGAAGAAAAAGAAGAAGAGGAAGAAAAAGATGAAGAATTAGAGAAAAAGGAAGAAAATGAAAAAGAAAAAGAAAAAGAGGGAGAGGAAGAAGAAGAATAAGTAGTAGAAGAATAAGAACTAGAAGAAGAAGTAGAAGATGAAGAAAAAAGAGAAGAAGAAGGAGAAGAATAAGAAGAAGGAGGAGTGGAAGAAGAAGAAGGAGGAGGAGGAGGAGAAGAAGAGGAAGAAGAAGAAGGAGAAGTAGACAAAAAAAAGAAGTGGAAGAAGAAGAAGAAGAAGATGAAGAAGAAGATGTAGGAGTTAATGATGATGATGATGATGAAAACGAAGTAGAAGAAGAAGAAGAAGCAGAAGAGAAAAAAGAAGAAGAAGAAGAAGTAGAAGAAGAAGAGTTGAAAGAAGAAGAAGGAGGAGAAGAAGAAGAGGAAGAAGTAGAAGAACAAGGAGGTGGAGAAGAAGAAGAAGAGGAAAAAGGCGGAGGAGGAGGAGGAGGAGAAGAAGAAGAAGAAGAAGAAAAAGGAGGAGGAAAAGAAGGGGGAGGAGAAGAAGAAGAAGTAGAAGGAGAGGAAGGATAAGAAGAAAAATAAGCAGAAGAAGAAGAAGAAGAAAAAGAAGAAGAAGAAGAAGAAGAAGAAGAAGACGATTAAGAAGAAGAGGAAGACAAAGAAGAGGCAAAAGAAGACGACAAAGAAGAAGAAGAGAAAGAAGAAGAAGAAGAAAAAGAAGTAGAAGAAGAGGATGATGAATAAGGAAAAGATGAAGAAACGAAATAAGGAGAAGAACACAACAACAACAACAACAGCAAGGTGAAGAATGAGAAGAAGAAGAAGAATTAGATGAAGAAGTAGGAGGAGGAGGAGTAAGAGAAGAAGCAGAAGAAGAAGAAGAAAAAGTAGAAGTAGAACAAGAAAAAGAAGAAGAAGAACTTGAAGAAAAAGAAGAAGAAGAAGGAATATAAGGAGCAGAAGATGAAGAAGAAGAAGAAGAAGAAGAAAAAGTAGAAGAAAAACAATAAGAAGAAGATGAAGAAGAAGAAGAAGAAAAAAAGACAAAAAAGAAGGATGAGGAGAAGAGGAAGAAGAAGAAGAAGAAGGAGAAGAAGAAGAAGAAGCTGATGAAGGAGAGATAGAAGAAGTAGAAGACGATTACTATTGAGAAGAAAACAAAGAAGAAGAAGACGAAGAAGTGAAAAACGAAAAAGTGGAAGAAGAACGACAAGAGGATGAAGAAGAGCCCAAAGAAGAAGAAGAAGAGCACAAAGAAGAAGAAGAAGAAGAAGAAGACGATGAAGAAGGAGAAGAAGAAGGAGTAGATGAAGGAGATGCAGAAGAAGAAGAAGAAGACGATGATGATTGAGAAGATAAAAAGAAGAAGTCGAAGAAGAGAAAGACAAAAAGATGAAGAACAAAAATGGAAGAAGAAGATCCCGAAAAAGAAGAAGAAGAACACAAAGAAGAAGAAGAATAAGAAGTAGAACTAGCAGAAGAAAAAAAAAGAAGAAAAAAATAAGAGAAGATGTAGAAGAAGAACAAGAAGAAGAAGAAGAAGAAAAATAACAAGATGATGACGAAGAAGAACACGGAGAAGAGGAAGAAGGAGAAGACAAAGAAGAAGAAGAAGAAGAAGAAGAAGAATAACAAGAAGAAAAAGAAGAAGAAGAAGAAGAAAAAGAAGAAGTAAAATAAGAAGAAGAAAAAAAAGAAGTTCAAGTAATGAAGAAGAAAAAGAAGAAGTTGATGAAAGAACAAGAAGAGGAAGAAGAAGTAGAAGAAGAAGAAGAAGAAGAAGAAGAATAAGACGAAGAGTAAAAAGAAGAAGAAGAAGATTAAGAAGAAGAAGATGATGGTGATGATGAAAAAAAAGAATAGGAAAAAGAAGGAGAAGAAGATGAAGAAGAAGAAGAAAAAGAAGGTGAAGAAGAAAAAGAAAGATGAAGAAGAAGTAGAAGTCAATGAAGAAGAAGAAAAAGAAGAAGATGAAGAAGAAAAAGTTGAAGAAGAAGAAGACAAAGAAGAAGAATAAGAATAATAGTACAAAAAAGTAGTCGAAGAAGAAGAAGAAAAACAAGAGGAAGAAGACAAAGAAGAAGAAGAAGAAGAAGAAGAAGTAGAAGAAGTAGAAGAGCAGGAATAAAAAAAAGACGAAGTAGAAAAAGAAGAAGAAGATGATGAAGTAGAAGAAGAAGAAGAAGAGGAAGAAGAAGAAGAAGAAGAAGAAGAAGAAGAAGAAGAAGAAGTTGAAGTAGAAGAAGGAGAAGAACGAGAAGACGAAGTAGAAGAAGAAGAATAATAAATAGAAGAGGAAGAAGAAGAAGAAGAAGAAGAAGGAGAAGAAGTTAAAGAAGAAGAAGAAGAAGAACATGAAGAAGAAGAAAAAGAAGTCGAAAAGGAAGAAGAAGAAGAAGAACAAGAAAATGAAGAAGAAGAAGAAGAAGAAGGAAGAGATGAAGAAGAAGACAAAGAAGAAGAAGAAGAAGAAGAAGAATATGAAGAAGAAGAAGAAGAAGAAGAAGAAGAAGGAGAAGGAGGAAGAGGAGGAGAAGTAGAAGAAGGAGAAGAAGAAGAAGAAGAAGAAGAAGAAGATGATGATGAAAAAGAAGGAGAGAAAAGATGAAGAAAGTGGGAAGAAGAAGAAGAAGAAGAAGAAAAAGAAAGGGAAGAAGAGGAAGAAGAAGTAGAATAAGAAGAAGAAGAAGAGGAAGAAGAAGAAGAAGTAAAAGAAGAAGAAGAAGAAGAAAAATAAAAAGAAGAAGACAAAGAAGAAGAAGAAGAATTAGTAGAGAGGAAGTAGAAGAACAAGAAGAGCAAGAAGTGGTAGAAGAAGAAAATGAAGAAGAAGAAGACGAAGAAGTTGAAGAAGCCGAAGAAGATAATGATAAAAAAGAAGAAGAAGAAGAAGTAGAAGAAAAAGAAAAAATTCAAGAAGAAGAAGAAGAAGAAGAAGAAGAAGAAAATGTTTAAGAAGATGAAGAACATGGACAAGAAGAAAAAAAGAAGAATCGGAAGAAGAAGATTTAGATGAAGAAAAAGAAGAAGGAAAGAAGCAGAAGAAGTAGAAGAAGAAAAAGAAGATGAAGAAGAAGGAGAAGAAGAAGAAGAAGAAGAAGAAGAAGATGGAGAAGAAGAAGATGTCGAAGAAGAAGAAGAAGAAGATGAAGAAGAATAAGTAGAAGATGATGATGATGATAAAGAAGAAGAAGAAGAAGGAGAAGGTGGAGAAGAAAATGAAGAAAAAGAAGAAGAAGATGAAGGGGAACAAGAAGAAGAAGGTGATGATGAAAAAAAGTATGAAAAAGAAGAAAAAGAAGATAAAGAAAAAGGAGGAGGAGAAGTTGAAGAAGAAGAAGAAGAAGAAGAAAATTAAGCAGATGAAGGTGAAGGAGAAGAAGAAGGGGAAGAAGAAGAAGTATAAGAATAATAAGAAGAGGAGGAAGAACAAGCAGAAGGGAAGGAAGAAGAAGAAGAAGACGAAGAAGGAGAAGAAGAAGAACAAGAATAAGAAGAGCAAGGAGAAGAAAAAGAAGAGTAATTAGAAGAAGAAGAAAAGGATGAAGAAGAAGAAGAAGAAGAATAGGAAGAAGAAGGCAAAGAAGAAGAAGGCAAAGAAGAAGAAAAAAAGCTGAATAAAAAGAAGAAGAAGAAGAAGAAGAAGAAGAAGAAGAAGAAGAAAAAGTAAAAGATGGAGGAGAAGAAGATGACGAAGAAGAAGAAGAAGAAGGTGAAGAAGAAGAAGAAGAAGAACAAGAATTGGAAGAAGAAGAAGAAGAAGGACGAGAAGAAGTAGAAGAAAAAGATAATGATGATGAAGATGAACTAGAAGAAGTAGAAGAAGAAGGTTATGAGGAAGTGGAATAAGAAGAAGATTAAGAAGAAGAAGAAGAAGAAAAAGAAGAACACAAATAAAAAAAGAACATGAAGAAGAAGATAAAAAAGAAGAAAAAGACGAAGAAGAAGACAAAGAACAAGAAGGCAAAGAAGAAGAAGAAGAAGAAAATGAAGAAGAAGAGATGGAATAAAATAAATAGAAGAAGTAGAAGAAGAAGAAAAGAAGAAGAAGAAGAAGAAGAAGAAGAAGAAGAAGAAGACATTGAATAAAAAGAAGAAAATGATGTACAAGAAAAAGACAAAAAGGAAGGAGAAGAAGAAGAAGTAGAAGAAAAGGAAGAAGACGAAAAAGAATAAGTCGAAGAAGAAGAAGATGTAGAAGAAAAAGAAGACGAAGTAGAAAAAGAAGAAGAAGAAGAAGCAGAAGGTGGAGGAGAATAAGAAGTAGAAGTAGAAGTATAAGAAGAAGAAGTAAATGGGCAAGATGAAGAAAAAGACAAAGAAGAAGAAGTCAAAGAAGTAAATGAAGATTAAGAAGAAGAAGAAGAAAAGAAGAAGAAGTATAAGAAGAAGCAGAAGAAGAAGAAGAAGAAGAAGAAGACGAACAAAAATCTGATGTTGATGAAGAGGAAGAAGAAGAAGAAGAACAAGAACAAGAAGAAGATGAAGATGAAGAAGAAGAAGAAGAAAAAGAAAAAGAGAAATAAGAAGAAGAAGAAGAAGCAAAACAGAAAGAACAAGAAACATAACAAAAAGAAAAAAAAGAAGAAAAAACAAAGAAAATGAAGAAGAAGGTGAAGAAGAAGTAGAAGAAGATGATGAAGAAGAAGATGAAGAAGTCCAAGAAGAAGAAGATGACAAAGAAGAAGAAGAAGAAGAAGATGATGATGATAAAGAAGAAGAATATGAAGAGGAAGAAAAAGATGAAGAAAAAGAAGAAGAAGACGAAGAACAAGAAGATGAGAAAGAAGAAGTAGTAGTAGTAGAAGAAGAAGAAGAAGAAGAAGACTTTGATGATGTTGAAAAACAAGAAAAAGAAAAAGGAGGAGGAGAAGAAGAAGAAGAAGAACAAGAAGAAGAAGGAAAGGAAGAAGACAGAGAAGAAGAAGAAGAGGAAGAAGTAGAAGAAGAAGAAGAAGAAGATGATGATGATGAAAAAGAAGAAGTATGAGATAAAGAAGAAGTAGAAGATAAAGAAGAAGAAGAAGAAGATGAAGAAAAAGTAAGACAAAGAAAAAGAAGAGGAAGAATAGTACAAAGAGGTAGAAGAAGAAGAAGTTGAGGAAGTAGAAGAAGAAGAAGAAAAAGAAAAGGAAGAAGATAGAGAACAAGAAGAAGAAGATTAAGAAGAAGAAGAAGAAGAGGAATAAAAAAAGGTGAAGTAGAAAAAGAAGAAGATGAAGGAGAAAAAAATGAAGAAGAAGAAGAAGGGGAAGTTGAAGAAGAAGGAGAAGAGGATGAAGAAGAAAAAGAAGAAGAAGAAGAAGTAGAAGAACTAGATTATTAGGAAGTAGAAGAAGAACAACAAGAAGAACAAGAAGAAAATGAAGAAGAAGAAGAAGATAAACAAAGAAGAAAATAAGAAAAAGAAGAAGATGACATAGAAGAAGAAGACAAAGAAGAAGAAGAAGAAGAAGATGATGATGATGATGATGAAGAAGAGCAAAAAGAAGAAGAAGACGAAGAAGAAGAAGAAGAAGAAGAAGAAGAAGAACGAGAAGAAGAAGAAGGAATAAAAGAAAAAGAAGAAGTAGAAGAAGAAGAAGAAGAAGAAGAAGACAATGAAGAAAATGAAGAAAATGAAGTCAAAGAAGAAGACAAAGAAGAGGAAGAAGAATAAGAAGAAGAAGAAGAAGAAGTAGAAGAAGAAGAAGAAGTCAAAGAAGAATAATGGGAAGAAGAAAAAGAAGAAGAAGAAGAATAAGTAGAACAAGGTGGAGAAGAACAAGAAGCAGAAGTAGAAGAAGAAGAAGAAGTAGAAGAACAAGAAGAAGTCAAAGAAGAAGAAAAAGAAAGAGAAGGAGGAGAAAATGAAGAAGAAGGGGAAGAAAATAATGAACAAAAAGATGAGGAAAAATAAAAAGAAAAAGTGCAAGAGGAAGAAAAAGAAGAAGAAGAAGAAGACGAAGAAGTAGATGATGAAGAAGAAGAAAAAGAAGAAGAGAAGAAGAAGAAGAAAAAGAAGAAGTAGAAGAAGAAGAAGAAGAAGAAGAAGAAGAAGGCAAACAAAAAGAAGAAGAAGAAGAAGAAGAAGAAGAAGAAGAAAAGATGAAGAGGAACAAGAACAAGAAGAAGAACAAGAAGCAGCACAAAAAGAAGAAGAAGAAGAAAAAAAAACAAAGAAGAAGAAGTAGAAGGCAAATAAGAAGTAGAAAATGAAGAAGAAGAAGAAGACAAAGAAGTCGATGAAGAGGAAGATGAGGAAGAAAAAGAAGATAATGATGAAGAAGAAGAAGAATAAGAAGGAGAAGGAAAAGATGAAGAAAAACAAGAAGAAGATGAAGAAAAAGAAGAAGAGGAAGAAGAAGTAGTAGAAGAAGAAGAAGAAGAAGAAGAAAAATAAATAGAAGAAGAAGAAGAAGGAGATGATGATGAAAAAGAAGAATAAGAAAAAGGAAGAGGAGAAGAAGATAAAGAAAAAGAAGAAGAATAAGGAGAAGAGGAAGGTAGAGAAGAAGAAGAAGAAGATGATGAAAAAGAAGAAGAAGAAGATGAAGAAGAAGAAGATGAAGAAGAGGAAGAAGAAGAAGTTGAAGAAGAAGAAGAAGAATAGTACAAAGAAGTAGAAAAAGTAGAAGATGTAGAGGAAGTAGAAGAAGAATAAGAAAAAGAAGAGGAAGAAGACAAAGAAGAAGAATAAGAAGAAGAAGAACAAAAAGAAGAAGAAGAAGAAGTAGAAGAAGTAGAAGAAGAGGAATAACAAAAACACAAAGTAGAAAAAAAGGAAGAAGATGATGAAGTAGAAGAAGAAGAAGAAAAAGAGGCAGATAAAAAAGAAGTGGAAAATGAAGTAGTAGGAGAAGAAGAAGAAGAAGATGATGAAGAAGAAGAAAGAGAAGGAGTAGAAGATGGAGAAGAAGAATAACAAAAAGAAGAAGATGAAGAAGAAGAAGAAGTAGAAGTTGAAGAAGAAGAAGAAGTAGAAGATGAAGAAGAAGAAGAAGAAGACGTAACTAAAGAGTTCTACAGACTAGGCCGACAAGAAGAAGAAGAAGATGAAGAATAAGAAGAAAAAGAAGAGGAAGAAGAACAAGAAGAAGAAAAGTTGAAGAAGAAGGCAAGGAAGAAGAAGAAGAAGGCGAAGAAGAACAAGAAGACCAAGAATAAGTAGAAGAAGAAGAAGAAGAAGAAAAAGGAGTAGAAGAAGGAGGAGAAGAAGAAGGAGAGGAAGAAGAAGAAGAAGAAGTGGGAGAAGAAGAAGAAGATGATAAAAAAGAAGAAGAAAAAGTAAGAAGAAAAAGGGGATGAAGAAGTAGAAAAAGAAGAAGAAGAAAGGGAAGAAAAGGAAGAAGAAGAAGAAGAAGAAGAAGAAGAAGAAGAATAAGAAGACAAAGAAGAAGAAGAAGAAGATGATGATGAAGAAGTAGTAGAAGACGAAGTAAAAGAAGAAGTAGAAGCAGAAGAAGAAGAGAAAGAAGAAAATAAAAAGAAGAAGACGAAGAAGAAGATGAAGAAGATGATGAAGAAGAAGAAGAAGTGGAAGAATAAGAAGAAGAAGAAGAAGAAGAACACGAAGAAGTAAACGAAGAAGAGGAAGAACATGATGAAGGAGAAGGAGAAGAAGAAGAAGAGGAAGAAGGCAACAAAGAAGAAGAAGAAGAAGAAGAAAAAGAAGAAAAAGAAAAGGAGGAGAAGTTGATGAAGAAGAAGAAGAAAAATAAAGAAAAGATGATGAAGTAGAAGAAGAAGAAGAAGAAAAAGAAGAAGAAGAAGTTGAAGTAGTGGAAGAAGAAGAAGACAAGGAAGAAGAAGAAGAAGAAGGGAAGAAGAAGAAGAAAAATAAATAGCAGAAGAAGAAGGAGAATGAGAAGTAGAACAAAAAGAAGAAGAAAAAGAAGAAGAACAAGGAGAAGAAGAAGAAAAAGACGAATAAGAAAAAAGGAGGAGAAGAAGAAGAAGAAGATGAAGGAGAAGGAGAAGAAGAAGATGGAGAAGAAAAAGAAGAAGAAGATGATGAAGTAGAAGAAGAAGAAAAAAAAAGAAGACGAAGAAGAAGAAGATGAAGAAGAGGAAGAAGAAGAAGACGAAGAAGGAGAAGAACAAAATGAAGAAGAAGAAGACAGAACAAAAAGAAGAAGAAGAAGAGGAAGAAGAAGAAGAAGTAGAAGAAGAGGAAGAAGACAAAGAAGAAGAAGAGGAAGAAGTAGAAGAATAAAAAACAAGTAGAAAAAGAAGTAAATGTAGATAGAGTAGAAGATCCAGATAAAGAAGAAGCAGAAGAAGAAGAAGAAGAAGAAGAGGAATAAGAAGAGGAAAAAATGAAGAAGAAATTGAAGAAGACGAAGAAGGAGAAGGAGTAGAAGGAGCAGAAAGAGAAAAGTAAAAAGAAGAAGAAGAACAAGGAGGAGAAGAGCATGACGAAGAAGATGAAAAAGTCAAAGAAGAAGAAGAAGAAGAAAATGATGAAGAAGAAGAAGAAGACGACGAAGAAGACAAAGAAGAAGAAGAAGAAGAAGAAGATGATGATGATGAAGAATATTAAGAAGAAGAAGAAGATCAAGAAGGAAAACAACAAGAAGAAGAAGGGAAAGAACAAGAAGTAATAGAAGAAGAAGATGTAGAAGAAGAAGAAGAAAAATAGAAGAAGAAGAAGAGGAAAGAGAAGTGAGAGAAGAAGAAGAAGATGAAAAAGAAAAAGAGAAAGAAGTAGAAGAAAAAGGGAAGAAGAAGAAGAAGATGGTGAAGAAGAAGAGGAAGAAACAGAAGAAGTAATAGAAGATGAAGAAAATGAAGAAGAAGAAAACTAAGAAGAATAGAAAGATGAAGAAGAAAGAAGAAGACGAAAAACTGAAAAAGAAGTAGTAGTAGAAGAAGAAGA
Source organism: Vanilla planifolia (assembly GCA_023846275.1). Lineage (NCBI taxonomy): Eukaryota > Viridiplantae > Streptophyta > Magnoliopsida > Asparagales > Orchidaceae > Vanilla > Vanilla planifolia. The sequence goes on along the minus strand of JAIUJO010001317.1, from coordinate 125,680 downwards.
AGAAGACGAAATAGAAGAAGAAGAAGAAGAGAAGGCAAAGAAGAAGAAGGAGAAGGAGAAGAAGAAGTAGAAGTATAAGAAGAAGAAGAAGAAGAAGAAGAAGAAGAAGAAGGAGAAGGAGAAAAAGAAGAAGGAGATGGAGAAGAAGAAGAAGAAGAAGAAGAAGTAGAAGAAGAAGAAGAAGAAGAAGAAGAAGAAGTAGAAGAAGAAGGAGAAGAAGAAGAAGAAGATGAAGGACAAGAAGAAGAAGCAGGAGAAGAAGATGAAGAAGAAGAAGAAAAAGAAGAAGAAGAAGTAGGATAAGAAGGAAAAGAAGAAGAAGAAGAAGAAGAAGAAGAAGAAGAAGGAGAAGAAGAAGGAGGAGGAGAAGAAGAAGAAGAAGAAGAAGACAAAGAAGAAGAAGAAGACAAAGAAGAAGAAGAAGAAGAAAAACAATAACAAGACAAAGAAGAAGAAGAAGAAGAATAAGAAGAAGAAGAAAAAGAAGAAGAAGATGAAGAAAAAGAAGATGGAGAAGAAGAAGATGAAGAAATAGAAGAAGGAGAAGAAGGAGAAGAAGAAGATAAAGATGAATAAAGAGAAGAAGGAGAAGAAGGAGAAGTAGAAGAAGAAGAAGAAAAATGAAGAAGAATAAGAAGATGAAGAAGAGGAAGACGAAGGAAAAGAAGTAGAAGAAAAAT
>JAIUJO010001317.1:107500-117500 GCA_023846275.1 Vanilla planifolia | reverse complement strand
GTGGAAGAAGAAGAGGAAGAAGAAGAAGAAGAAGAAGAAGAGGAAGAAGAAAAAGAAAAAGGAGAAGAGGAAGAAGAAAAAATAAGAATAATAATAAGAAGAAGAAGAATAAAAATAATAATAAGAAGAAGAAGAGGAAGAAGAAGAAGAATAAGAAAAAAGAAGAAAAAGGAGGAGAAGAAGAAGAAGGGGAAGTAGAAGGAGAAGAAGAAGAAGAAGTAGAATAAGAAGTCGAAGAAGAAGTGGAAGATGAAGAAGAAGATAAAGAAGAGGAAGAAGGAGAAGATAATGAAGAAAAAGAAGAAAAAGAAGAATTAGAACTCAAAGACAAAGAAGAAGAGCAATAAAAAGGAGTTCATGAAGAGGAAGAAGAAGAATAACAAGTAGTAGAAGAAGGAGAAGAAGAAGAAGAAGAAGAAGAAGCAGAAGAAGAAGAAGTAGAAGAAGAAGATGATGATGATGAAGAAGAAGAAGTAGAAAATGAAGGAGAAGGCAAAGAACAAGAAGAGGAAGAATAAAAAAGAAAAAGTAGAGGAAGAAGAAGAAGAATATGATGATGATGGTGAAGAAGAAGAAGAAGAAGAACAAGGGGAAGAAGAAGAAGAAGATAAGAAGAAGAAGTGGTTGTGGAAGAAGAAGAAGAAGAAGAACAAGAAGGAAAAGGAGATGAAGAAGAAGAAGAAGAAGAAGAAGAAGAATAAGAAGAAGAAGTGGAAGAAGGAGAAGAAGAAGAAGAAAAAGGAGAAGAAGAAGGAGAAGAAGAAGAATAATAATAACAATAAGAAGAAGAAGAAAATGCAGAAGAAGAAGAGAAAGAAGAAGATGATGAAGAAGAAAAAGATGAAGAACAGGGGGAAAAAGTAGATGATGAAGAAGAAGAAGACGAAGAAGACCATGACAAAGAAAAAGTTGTAGAAGAAGAAGAGGAAGATTAACACAAAGAAGAAGAAGGAAGACAAGAAGAAGAAGATGAAGTCGAAGAAGAATAAAAATAAGGAGAAAAAGAAGAAGTAGAAGAAGAAGAATATGATGAACGAGAAGTAAAAGAAGAAAAAGTAGAAGAAGGAGAAGAAGAAGTACAATATGAAAAAGGAGGAGAAGGAGAAGAAGAAGAAGAAGACAAACAGAAGCAGAAGAATAAGACGAAGAAGAAGAAGAAGAAGGCGAAGAAAATGAAGAAGATTAAGAGTAAGAAGAAGAAGAAGAAGAAGAAGAAGACGAAGAAGAAGACGAAGAACAAGAAGAATAAGAAGTAGAAGAAGACGAAGAAGAACAAGAACAACAACAACAATTAGAAGACGACAAAGAAGCAGACAGAGAAGAAGAAAAAGAAGAAGAAGAAGACGAAGAACTAGGCGAAGAGGAAAAAGCAGAAGAAGAAGAAGAAGAAGAAGAAGAAGAAGAAGGAGAAGAAAAAGAAAAAGAAGTAGAGAACGAAGAAGAAGAGGAAGAAAAAGAAGAAGAAGAGGAAAAAGAAGAAGAAAAAGAAGAAGAAGAAGAAGATGAAAAATAAGAAAAAGAAAAAGTGGATAAGGATTAAAAACGAGAAGACAAAGAAGAAGAAGAAGAAGAAAAAAAATAAGAAGTAGAAGATGAAGAAGAAGAAGAAGAGAAAGAAGAAGGAAAAGAAGAAGTAGAAGATGAAGAAGTAAAAGGAGATAAAGAAGAAGAAGAAGAAGAAGAAGAAGAAGTCAAAGAAGAAGATGACGAATAAGAAGAAGTCGAAGAAAAAAATCAAGAAGAAGAAGAAGAAGTAGAAGAAGGAGACAAACAAGAAGAAGAGGATGAAGAAGAAGTAGAAGAAGAAGAGGAAGAAGAAGAAGAAGAAGACGAAGAGAAAAAGAAGAAGAAAAATAAGTAGAAGAAGAAAAAGAAGAAGAAGAAGAAGAAAAACAAGAAGAAGAAGAAGAAGAAGAAGAAGAAGAAGAAGAGAAAAAAGAAGAATTGGAAGAAGAAGAAGAAGATGAAGAAGAAGAAGAAGAGGAAGAAGAAAAAGAAAAGGAGAAGAAGAAGAAGAAGAATATGAAGAAGAAGAAGGAGGAAGAGAAGGGGATGACAAAGATGACGAATAATAAGAAGAGGACGAAGAAGAAGAAGATGAACAAGAAGAAGAAGAAGAAGAAGAAAAATAAGAAGATGAAAATGATGATGATGACAATGAAGATGAATGAGAAGAAGAAAGAGAAGAAGAAGAAGAAAGCAAAGCAGTAGAAGAAGAACAACAACAAGAAGGAGACAATGAAGAAGAAGAAGAAAAAGAAGAAGAAGAAGAAGAAGAAGAACAACAACAGCAACAAGAAGTTGGAATAATAGTGGTGAAGAATGAGAAGAAGAACAAAAGGAAGAAGAAGAAGAAGAAGAAGAAGAAGAAGAATAAAAATAAGAAGAAGAAGAAGAAGAAGATGAAGAAGAAGAATAAGAATAAAAATAAGAAGAGGAAGAAGAAGAAAAAGGAGTAAAAGAGGAAGAAGATGGAGAAGAAGAAGAAGAGGATGAAGAGTTAGAAGAAGAAGAAAATGACAAAGAAGAAGAAGTAGAAGACGAAGAAGTAGAAGATAAAGGAGAAGAAGAAGAAAATGAAGAAGAAGCAGTCAAAGAATAAGAAGAATAAGAAGGAAAAGAGGAAGATGACAAAAAAGAAGAAAAAGAAGAAGATAAAGAAGAAGGAGAAGTAGAAAACGAAGGAGAAGGAAAAGAAAAAGAAGAAGAAGAAAAAGAAGAGGAAAAACAAGAAGATTAAGAAGAGGAAAAAGAAGAAGAAAATGAATAAGAAAGAGAAGAAGATGAAGAAGATGATGATGACGAAGAAGAAGAAGTGGAAGAAGAAGAAGAAGAAGAAGAAGAAGTGGAAGTGGAAGAAGAAGAAGAAGAAGAAGAAGAAGAAGAAGAAGAAGAAGAAGAAGATGACGAAGAAGAAGAAGAAGAAGAAGAAGAAGAAGAAGAACCAGAAGAAGAAGAGGAAGAAGAAAACAAGAAGAAGAAGAAGGAGAAGAAGAAGAAGAAGAAGAAGATGAAGAAGAAGAAGAAAAAGAAGAATAAGAAGAAGAAGAAGAAGTAGAAGAAGTAGAAGGAGAGGAAGAAGAAGATTACAAAGAAGATGAAGACGAAGAAAAGGAAGCAGAAGAAGTAGATGAAGAAGAAGAAGACCATGACAAAGAAGAAGAAGAAGAAGAAGAAGAAGGTGAAGGACAAGGAGAAGAAGAAGATGAAGTCGAAGATGATTAAGAATAAGGAGAAGATGTAGAAGAAAAGAAGCAAAAGAACAAGAAGAAGAAGAAGAGAAGAAGAAGAAGGAGAAGAAGAAGAAGAAGAAGAAGAAGAAGAAGAAGAAAAAGAAGAAGAAAAAGAAGAATAAGAAGAAGAAGAAACATAAGAAGAAGAAGAAGAGAAAGAAGAAGATGATGAAGAAGATGAAGACGTAGAATAGGAAGAAGAATAGAAGAAGAAGAAGAAGAAAAAGAAGATGAAGATGACCACGACAAAGAAAAAGAAGAAGAAGAAGAAGAAAATCAAAACAACAGATGAAAAAGATGAAGAAGAAGAAGGAAAACAAGAAGAAGGAGATGAAGTCGAAGAAGAAGAAGAAAAAGAAGATTATAATGAACAAGAACAAGAAAAAGAAGAAGAAAAGGAATAAAAAAGAAAAAGAAGAAGAACAAAAATAAGAAGAATAAGAAAAAGAAGGACAAGAAGAAAGTAGGGAAGAAGAAAAGCTGAAGAAGAAGAAGTAGAAGAAGAGAAGAAGAAGAAGAAGACTATGACAAAGAAGTAGAAGAAAAGAGAAAGATGGAGAAGAAGGTGAAGATAAAGATGAAGAAGAAGAAGTTAAAGAAGAAGAAAAAGAAGAAGAAGAAAGAGAAGAAGAAGAAGAAGAAGAAGAAAAAGAAGAAGAATCAGAAAAGAAGAAGAAGAAGATGGAGAAGAAGAAGTAGAAGATGTTGAAGAAGAAGAAGGCAAAGAAAAAGAAAAAGAAGAAGAAGGTGAAGAAGAAGAAGAAGAAGAACAGTAAGAAGACAAAGAAAAAGAAGAAGAAGAAGAAGAAGAAGATGATGATGATGATGATGATGATGTGGAAGGAGAAGAAGAAGAAGTAGAAGAAGAAGATGAAGAAGAAGATGATGAAGAAGAAGAAGAAGTAGAAAAAAAAGAAGATGAAGAATAGCAAGAAGAATAAGAAGAAGAAAAATAGGCAGGAAAAGAAGTAGAAGAATAAAAAGGAGGGGGAGGAGGAGAAGAGGAGAAATAAGAAGAAGAAGAAGAAGAAAGAGAAGAAGAATGAAAAGTAGTAGAAGAAGAAGAAGAAGAAGAAGAAGTGGAAGAATAAGAGGAAAAAGAAGGAGAAGAAGAAGAAAAAGAAAAAAAAGGAAGGTGAAGTAGAAAAAGAAGAAGAAGATGAAGAAAAAGATGAGTAAGAAAAATATGAACAAGAAGTTGAAGAGGCAGGAGAGGGAGAAAACTTAGACAAAGAAGAAGATGAGGATGAAGAAGAATAAGAAGAAGAAGAAGAAGAAGAAGAAATAAAAGAAGTAGAAGAAGAAGAACAAGAATAAGAAGTCAAAGAAGAAGAAGAACAAGAAGAAGTAGAAGAAGAAGAAGAAGAAAAAGGAATAAAAGGAGAAGAAGAAGGTGAAGAGGTGGAAGAAGTAGAAGAAAGAGAAGTAGAGGAAGGAGAAGAAGGAGAATAAGAAGAAAAAGAAGAAGAAGAAGAATAAGCAGAAGTAAAAGAAGAAGACAAAGCAGAACCAGAAGAAGAAGATGAAGAAGATGAAGAAGAAGATGAGGAAAAAGAAGAAGACAAAGAAAAGAAGTAGAATAAGTCGAAGAAGAAGAAGAAGAAGAAAAGAAGAAGTTGACAACGTCAACAAAGAAGAAGAAGAATAAGAAGAAGTAGAGGAAAAAGAAGAAGAAGAAGGAGAACAATAACAAAAAACAACAACAAGACAAAGAAGCAAATAGAGAAAAAGAAAAAGAAGAAGAAGAAGACAAAGAAGAAGAAGAAGAAGAAGTAGACAAAGATGAAGAGGAAGCACAAGAAGAAGAAAAACAAGAAGAAGAAGAAGAAGAAGAAGAAGAAGAAGAAGAAGAAAAAGAAGTAGAGGATGAAGAAGAAGAAGAAAGAAGAAGAAGAAAAAGAAGAAAAACAAGAAGAAGAAAAAGACGAAAAATAAGAAAAGGAAGAAGAAGTAGATAACGATTAAAAAGGAGAAGACAAAGAAGAAGAAGAAGAAGAAGGGGAAGAAGAAGGAGAAGAAAAATTAGAAGAAGTAGAAGAGAGTAAGAGGAAGAAAAAGAAGTTGGAGAGAAAGGAGAAGAAGAAGTGAAAGAAGATGAAGAAGAAAAATAAAAAGTAGAAGAAAAAAAAGGAAGTAGAAGATGAAGAAGGAAAAGAGGAATAAATTGAAGAAGACAAAGAAGAAGAGGATGAAGAAGAGAAAGAAGAGGACGAAGAAGAAGTAGAAGAAGACAAAGAAGAAGAAGACGAATAAGAAGAAGTCGAAGAACAGAAAGAAGAAGAAGAATAAGGAGAAGCAAAAGAAGAAGAAGAAGAAGAAGAAGAAGAGGAAGAAGAAGAGGAACAAGGAGAAGAAGAAAAAGAAGAAGAGGAAGAAAAACAAGAAGAAGAAGAAGAAGAAGAAGAAGAGGAGGAAGATGAAGAAGAGGAAGAAGAAGAAGATGAAGAAGAAAAAGAAGAAGAAGAACAAGACGAAAAAGAAGAAGAAGAGAAGAAGAAGAAGATGAAGAAGAAGAATATGAAGAAGAAGAAGAAGAAGACGAAGATAATGAAGAAGATGAAGACGAAGAAGAGGAGGAAGAAGAAGATGAAGAAGAAGAAAAAGAAAAAGATGAACATGTTAACGATGATGGCGAAGAAGAAGAAGAAGAAGAAGAAGAAGAAGAAGACGAAGAAGGAGAAGCAGAAGAAGAAGAAGACAAAGAAGATGAAGGAGAAAAAGAAGAAGAACAACAAGAAGTAGAGGAATAGGAAGATGATGGAATAAAAAGAGAAGAGCAATGAGAAGAAGACGAAAAGGAAGATGATGAAGAAGAAGAATAAGAATAAAAAGAAGAATAAGAAGAAAAAGAGAAGAAGTAGAAGAAGAAAAAGAATTAGAAAAAATAAGAAAAAAAGAGGAGAAGAAGAAGAAGATGATGAAGAAGAAGAAGAAGAAGAGGTGGTAGAAGAAGAAGAATAAGCCGACAAAGAAGAAGAAGTAGAAGAAAAAGAAGAAGAAGATAAAGAAGAGGAAGAAGAAGAAGATGAAGAAAAAGAAGATGAAGAAAAAGAAGAAGTGGATGAAGAAGAAGAAGAAGGAAAAGACGAAGATGACGGAGAAGAAGAATAATAAGAAGATGAACAAGAAAAAGAAGATAAAGGAGAAAAAGAAGAAGAAGAACAAGAAGTTGAAGAACAAGAAGAAGATGGAATAAAAAGAGAAGAGGAATGAGAAGAAAAGGAAAAAGAAGATGAAGAAGAAGAAGAAGAAAAAGAGAAGAAGAAGAAGAAGAAGAAAAAGAGGAAGAAAAAAAAGAAGAAAAAAAAGGAGTAGAAGAAGAAGAAGAAGGAGAAGAGGAAGAAGAAGAGGTAGTAGGAGAAGAAGAACAAGACGACAAAGAAAAAGATGGAAAACAAAGAAAATGAAGATAAAGAAGTTGAAGAAGAAGAAGAAGAAGAAGAAAAAGAAGAAGAAAAAGAAGAAGAAGAAAAAGAAGAAGTCGAAGAAGAAGAAGAAGAAGAAAAAGGAAAAGATTAAGATGGAAAAGAAGAAGAAGAAGAAGGAAAAGATTAAGATGACAAAGAAGAAGAAGAAGAATAAGAAGTATAAGAAGAAGAAGAAGAAGAAGTAGAAAAAGAAGAAGTAGGAAGCGTAGGAGAAGGCAAAGAAGAAGAAGAAGAAGAATAAGTAAGAGAAGAAGAAAAAAAGCAGAAGAAGATGAAGAAGAAGAAGAAGTAGAACAAGATGAAGAAGAAGAAGAACAAGAAGAAGTATTGGAAGAAGAAGAAGAAGGAGAAGAAGAAGTGGAAGTGGAAGAAGAAGAAGAAGAAGTAGAAAAAGAAGATGAGGAATTAGAAGAAGAACAAGAAGAAGACAAAGAAGAGGAAGAAGAAGACGAAGAAGAACAAGAAGAACAAGAAGAAGAAGAATTGGAAGAAGAAGAAAAGAAGGAGAAGGAGAAGAAGAAGAAGAAGAATACGAAGAAGAAGAAGAAGAAGAACAGGAAAAAGATGACGAAGAAGACCATGACAAAGAAAAGAAGAAGAAAAAAAGATCAATATGAAAAAGGAGTAAAAGAAGAAGAAGAAGAACAAGAACAAGAACAAGAAAGAAGAAGAAAAAGAAGAAGAAGAAGATGAAGTCGAAGATGAATAAGAATAAGGAGGAGAAGAAGAAGAAGTAGAAGAAGAAGAAGAATATGATGATGATGAAGAAGAAGAAGAGGAAGAAGCAGAAGAAGAAGAAGAAGAAGAAGAAGAAGTATAAGAAGAAGTAGAAGATGAAGAAGAAAAAATAAGAAAATAAGAGCAAAAAGGAGAAGAAGAAGGAGGGGAAGAAGAATAGATGAAGAAGAAGTAGAAGAAGAAGAATATCAAGAAGACAAATAAGAAGAAGAAAAAAGCAAAGATGAAGAAGAAGAAGAATAAGAAGGTGAAGAAGAAGAAGAAGAAGAAGATGAAGTTGTAGAAGAAGAAGATGATGATGATGATGGAGAAGAAGAAGAAGAAGTAGGAGAAGAAGAAGAAGTAGGAGAAGAAGAAGAAGGTGAAGAAGATGAAGAAGAAGAAGAAGTAAAGGAAGAAGAAGAAGATGAATAAGAAGAGGAGGAGGAAGAAGAAGAACACGAAGAAGAAAAAGTTGAAAAGAGAACAATAAGCTAGAGAAGTAGAAGAAGAATAAAAAGGAGTAGGTGGAGAAGAAGTAGAAGAAGAAGAAGAAAAGTAAGAAGAGTAAAAAAAAGAAGCAAGAGAAGAAGAAGAAGAAGAAGAAGAAGGAGAAGACGATGAAGAAGAAGAAGTGGAAGAGGAAGAAGAAGAAGAAGAAGAAGAAGCAGAAGAAGAACTAGTAGAACAAGAAGAAAAGGAAATAGAAAAAAATAGAAAAAGATGACAAAGAATAAAAATAAGAAGAAGATGAAGAAGAAGATGAGTAAGAAAAAGAAGAAAAAGAAGATGAATATGTAGAAGACGTAGAAAAGTAAGAAGAAGAAGAAGAACAAGTAGAAGATGAAAAAATTAAAGAAGTAAAAGAACAACAAGAGAAAGAAGACAAAGAAGAAGAAGGAGGACAAGAAGAAGAAGTAGAAGGAGAAGAAGAAAAAGATAAAGTTGAAGAGGATGAAGAAGAATAAAAGGAGTAGAAGAAGGTGAAGAAGTAGAACAAGAAGAAGAAGAAGAAGAAGAAGAAAAAGCAAAAGAAAAAGAAGAAGAAGAAGAAGAATGAAAAGAAGAAGAAGAAGAAGAAGAACAAGAAGAAAAAGTAGAAGGAGAAGAAGAAGTAGAAGAAGAAGAAGAATGATAAGAAGAAGAAGAAGAAGAAGAAGACAAACAAAGAAGAAAAAGATGAGGAAAAAGAAGATGAAGATGAGAAGAAAGAAGAAGACGAGGACGATGACGACAATGAAGAAGAAGAATAAGAAGTAGAGGAAGTAGAAGAAGAAGAAAAAGAACAAGAACAAGAAGAAGAAGAAGAAGAAGATGACAAACAAGAAGACAGAGAAGAAGGAAAAGAAGAGGAAGAAGACAGAAGAAGACAAAGAAGAAGAAAAAGAGGAAGAAGAAGAAGAAGAAGAAGAAGAAGAAGAAGAAGAAAAGTGGAAGAAGAAGAAGAAGAAAAGTGGAAGAAGAAGAAGAGGACGAAGAAGGGCAAGAAGAGGAGGAAGAGGAAGAAGAAGAAGTAGACACAGAAGAAGAAGAAGAAGATAAAAGATATTAATAATAATAATAATAATAATATAATAATAATAATATAATAATAATAATAATAACAATAATAATAATAATAAGAGGATAAGGATTAAAAAGGTGAAGACAAAAAAGAAGAAGAAGAAGAAGAATAAGAATATAAAGAAGAAGAAGAAGAAGAAAATGAAGTATACAAAGAAAAAGATGTAGAAGAGAAAGGAGAAGAAGAAGAAGATGAGAAAGAAGAAAAAGAAGAAGATGAAGAAGAAGCAAAAGAAGAAAAAGAGTAAGTAGAAGATGAATAAGAAAGAGTGGAAGAAATTTAAAAAACAAAAAAGAAGAAGAAGTCGAAGAAGAAAATGAAGAAGACAAAGAAGAAGAAGACGAATAAGAAGTTTATGAACAAGAAGAAAAAGAAGAAGAAGAAGATGATGATGATGAAGAAGAAGAAGAAGAAGAAGAAGAAGAAAAAGAAGAAGAAGAAGAAAAGAAGAACAAATCAAAGAAGATGATGAAGAAGAAGAAGAAGAAGAAAATAAAGAAGAAAAAGAAAGAAGAAGAAGAAGAAGAAGGCGATTATGGAAAAGAAGAAGAAGATGAAGAAGTGGAAGAAGAAGGAATAGAAGAAGAAGAAGAAGAGGACGGTGATGAAGAAGAAGAAGAAGTACGAGAAGTAGAAATAGAATTATAATCGTAATAATAATAACAATAATAACAATATTAATAATAATAACAAGGATATGAAGATTAAAAAAAGGAAGAAGAAGAAGAAGAAGAAGGAAGAGAAGATGAAGAATTAGACGAGGAAGAAGAAGAAGACAAAGAAGAAGGAGACGAAGAAGTTGAAGAAGGCGCAGAAGAAGAAGAAAAAGAGGAAGAAGAAGAAAAGAGGAAGAAGAAGAAGAGAATGAAAAAGAAGAAAAAGGAGACAAAGAAGTAGATGATGAAGAAGAAGAAGAAGATGATGATGATGATGAAGTAGATGTAGAGAAAGGAGAAGAAGATGATGAAGAAGAAGAAGAAGACAAAGAAGAGAAAGACGAAGAAGAGGAAGAATAAGAAGGCAAAGTAGAAGAAGAAGAAGAAGAAGAAGTAAAAAAC
>JAIUJO010001317.1:62500-105000 GCA_023846275.1 Vanilla planifolia | reverse complement strand
GAACAAGAAGAATAAGAAGAAGAAGAACAACACGAAGAATTAGAATGAGAAGAAGAGGAAGAAGCAAATGATAAAGAGGAAAAAGGAAAAGAAGAAGAAGAAGAAGAAGACGATGAAGAAAAAGATGAAACAGAAGAAAAAAAAGAAAAAGAAGAAGAAGACGAAGAAGCTAATGATGAAGAGAAGTAGAAGTAGAAGAAGAAGAAGAAAAACAAGTAATTGATTATGAATAAGAAGAAGAAGAAAAGTAGATCATGATGAAGAAGAAGAAAAAAAATAAGAGAAGAAGATGAAGAAGTAGAAGAAGAAGAACAACAAGAAGAAGGACATGACAAAGTACAGCACGAGGAAGAAGAATATGAAAAAGATGAAGAAGAAGAAGAAGAAGAAAGCATAAAAGAAGAATAAGTTGTAGTAGAAGATGAGGAAGAAGAAGAAGAAAAAGGCAAATGAAAAGAAGAACAAGAACAAGAAAATAAAAACAAGAAAAAGAAGTGGAAGAAGAAAAAGTTGAAGATAATGATCTCGACAAAGAAGAAGAAGAAGAAGAAGACAGAAGAAGAATAGAAGAAGAAAAAGAAGAAGAAGATGAAGAAGTAGACGAATAAGAAGAAAACGAAGAAGCGGAAGAAGAAGAAAACGAAGAAGAAGAAAATGAATTAGAAGAAAACAATGAAGAAGAAGAAGAAGAAGAAGAAGATAAAGAAGAGGAAGAAGAATATGAAGAAGAAAAAGAAAAGAAAAAGAAGAACAATAATAATAATAAGAAGAAGAATAAAAAGGAGAAGAAGTAGAAAAGGAAGAAGAAGAAGAACAAGAAGAAAAATAAAAATTAGATGAATAAAAATAAGAAGCAGGAGGAGAACAAGAAGAACAAGAAGAAGAAGAAGAAGGAGAAGAAGAAGGAAAAGAAGTAGTAGAAGAAGAGCAATGAGAGGAAGAAAAAGAAGAAGAGGAAGAAAAGGAAACAGAAGAAAAAGAAGTAAAAGAAGAAGAAAAAGAAGAAGAAGACGAAGAAGAAGAAAAACAAGAAGAAGAACAAGATAACAAAGAACAAGAGGAAGAAGTGAAAGAAGAAGAGGAAGAATACGAAGAAGCAGACGAAAAAAAAGAGAAAGTAGGAGATGAAGAAGAAAAAGAGAAAGAAGTTTAAGATGAAGAAGACGAATTAGAAGAAGTTGAAGAACAAAATGAAGAAGATGATGAAAAAGAAGAAGAAGCAGAAGAAAAAGATGACGAAGAAGAGGAGAAGTAGAAAAAGAAGAAGAAGAAGAAAAATAAGAGGAAGATGAAGAAGACGAGGAAGATGAAGAAGAGGAAGAAGATGAAGACGATGAAGAAGAAGAAGGTGAAGAAGAAGAGGAAGAGAAGAGAGGAGGAGGAAGAAGAAGAAGAAGAAAAAGAAGAAGACAAAAAAGATGATGGTGATGACGAGGACGACGGAGAAGAAGAAGAAGAAGAAGTACAAGAAAAAAAAGACAAGGAAGACGAAGAAAAAGAAGAAGAAGAAGAAGATGATGATGATGATGATGGAATAAAAGGAGAAGAAGAATGAGAAGAAGAGGAAAAGGAAGTGGAAGAGGAGGAAGAAGAAAAAGAAGAAGCAGAAGAAGAATAATAAGATTTAAAAGAAGAATAAGAAGAAGAAGAAGAAGAAGAAAAAGAAGAAGAAAGAAGAAGAAAAAGGAGTAGAAGAAGAAGAAGACGGAGAAGAAGAAGAAGAAAAAGAAGTAAAAGAAGAAGAAGATGTAGAAGACAAAGAAGAAGAAGAAGATAAAGAAGAGGAAGAAGAAGAAGAAGAAGAAGAAGAAGAAAAAGAAGAAGACGAAGAAGATGATGAAGAAGAAGAAGAAAAACAAGAAGAAGATGATGAAGAAGAAGGAGAAGAAAAAGAAGAAGAAGATGAAGAAAATGTAAAAGAAGAAGGAGAAGAATAAGGAGAATAAGAAGAAGAAGAAGAAGAAGAAGAAGAAGAGAAAGAAGAAGGAAATGAAGAAATGGAAGACAAAGAAAAGGAAGAAGAAGAAAACAAAAAGGAAGAAGAAGAAGAAGAAGAAGAAGAAGAAGAAGAAGAAGAAGTAGAAGAAGAAGAAGAGAAAGAAGAAGAAAATGAAGAAATGGAAGACAAAGAAGAGGAAGAAGAAGAAAACAAAAAGGAAGAAGAAGAAGAAGAAGAAGAAGAAGAAGAAGAAGTAGAAGAAGAAGAGAAAGAAGAAGAGCATGAAGAAGAAGAAGAAGAACAAGAAAAAGAAGAAGAAGACGAAGAAGAAGAAGAAGACGAAGAAGAAGAAGGAAACGAAGAAGAAGGAGATGAAGAAGAAGGCGAACAAGAAGAAGACAAAGAAGTGGAAGAAGAAGAAGAAGACAAAGAAGAAGAAGAAGAAGAAGTAGAACAAGATGAAGAAGAAGAAGAAGAACAAGTAGAAGAAAAAGGATAAGATTAAGAAGAAGAACAAGAACCTGAACAAGTAGAATAAGAAGAAGAAGAACAACAAGAAGAATTAGAATGAGAAGAAGAGGAAGAAGAAGATGATAAAGAGGAAAAAGGAAAAGAAGAAGAAGAAGAAGACGATGAAGAAAAAGATGAAACAGAAGAAACAAAAGAAAAAGAAGAAGAAGACGAAGAAGCTAATGATGAAGAGAAGTAGAAGTAGAAGAAGAAGATGATGATGAAGAAGAAGAAGAAAAACAAGTAGTTGATGATGAATAAGAAGAAGAAGAAGAAGAAGAAGAAAAGTAGATGATGATGAAGAAGAAGAATAAGAAGTAGAAGAAAAATAAGAGAAGAAGATGAAGAAGTAGAAGAAGAAGAAGAACAAGAAGAAGGACATGACAAAGTACAGCACGAGGAAGAAGAATATGAAAAAGATGAAGAAGAAGAAGAAGAAGAAAGCATAAAAGAAGAATAAGCTGTAGTAGAAGATGAGGAAGAAGAAGAAGAAAAAGCCAAATGAAAAGAAGAACAAGAACAAGAAAATAAAAATAAGAAAAAGAAGTGGAAGAAGAAATAGTTTAAGATAATGATCTAGACAAAGAAGAAGAAGAAGAAGAAGACAGAAGAAGAATAGAAGAAGAAAAAGAAGAAGAAGATGAATAACAAGAAAACGAAGAAGCAGAAGAAGAAGAAAACGAAGAAGAAGAAAATGAATTAGAAGAAAACAATGAAGAAGAAGAAGAAGAAGAGGAAGAGGAAGAGGAGGAGGAAGAAGAAGAAGAAGAAGAAGATAAAGAAGAGGAAGAAGAATATGAAGAAGAAAAAGAAAAGAAAAAGAAAAGAAAAAGAAGAACAATAATAATAATAAGAAGAAGAATAAAAAGGAGAAGTAGAAAAAGAAGAAGAAGAAGAACAAGAAGAAAAATAAAAATTAGATGAATAAAAATAAGAAGCAGGAGGAGAACAAGAAGAACAAGAAGAAGAAGAAGGAGAAGAAGAAGGAAAAGAAGTAGTAGAAGAAGAAGAGCAATGAGAGGAAGAAAAAGAAGAAGAGGAGGAAGAACAAGAAACAGAAGACAAAGAAGTAGAAGAAAAAGAAAAAGAAGAAGAAGACGAAGAAGAAGAAAAACAAGAAGAAGAACAAGATAACAAAGAACAAGAAGAAGAAGTGAAAGAAGAAGAGGAAGAATACGAAGAAGCAGACGAAAAAAAAGAGAAAGTAGGAGATGAAGAAGAAAAAGAGAAAGAAGTTTAAGAAGAAGAAGACGAATTAGAAGAAGTTGAAGAACAAAATGAAGAAGATGATGAAAAAGAAGAAGAAGCAGAAGAAAAAGACGACGAAGAAGAGGAGAAGTAGAAAAAGAAGAAGAAGAAGAAAAATAAGAGGAAGATGAAGAAGAAGAGGAAGATGAAGAAGAGGAAGAAGATGAAGACGATGAAGAAGAAGAAGGTGAAGAAGAAGAGGAAGAGAAGAGAGGAGGAGGAAGAAGAAGAAGAAGAAAAAGAAGAAGACAAAAAAGATGACGGTGATGACGAGGATGAGGGAGAAGAAGAATAAGAACAAGTACAAGAAAAAAAAGACAAGGAAGACGAAGAAAAAGAAGAAGAAGAAGAAGAAGATGATGATAATGATGGAATAGAAGGAGAAGAAGAATGAGAAGAAGAGGAAAAGGAAGTGGAAGAGGAGGAAGAAGAAAAAGAAGAAGCGGAAGAAGAATAATAAGATTAAAAAGAAGAATAAGAAGAAGAAGAAGAAGAAGAAAAAGAAGAAGAAAGAAGAAGAAAAAGGAGTAGAAAAAGAAGAAGACGGAGAAGAAGAAGAAGAAAAAGAAGTAAAAGAAGAAGAAGAAGACGTCAAAGAAGAAGATGTAGAAGACAAAGAAGAAGAAGAAGATAAAGAAGAGGAGGAAGAAGAAGAGAAGAAGAAGAAGAAGAAGAAGAAAAAGAAGAAGACGAAGTAGAGGAAGACGAAGAAGATGATGAAGAAGAAGAAGAAAAACAAGAAGAAGATGATGAAGAAGAAGGAGAAGAAAAAGAAGAAGAAGATGAAGAAAATATAAAAGAAGAAGGAGAAGAATAAGGAGAATAAGAAGAAGAAGAAGAAGAAGAAGAGAAAGAAGAAGGAAATGACGAAATGGAAGACAAAGAAGAGGAAGAAGAAGAAAATAAAAAGGAAGAAGAAGAAGAAGAAGAAGAAGAAGAAGAAGAAGTAGAAGAAGAAGAAGAGAAAGAAGAAGGAAATGAAGAAATGGAAGACAAAGAAGAGGAAGAAGAAGAAAACAAAAAGGAAGAAGAAGAAGAAGAAGAAGAAGAAGAAGAAGTAGAAGAAGAAGTGAAAGAAGAAGAGCAAGAAGAAGAAGAAGAAGAACAAGAAAAAGAAGAAGAAGACGAAGAAGAAGAAGAAGACGAAGAAGAAGAAGGAAACGAAGAAGAAGGAGATGAAGAAGAAGGCGAACAAGAAGAAGACAAAGAAGTGGAAGAAGAAGAAGAAGACAATGAAGTGGAAGAAGAAGAAGAAGACAAAGAAGAAGAAGAAGAAGAAGTAGAAAAAGATGAAGAAGAAGAAGAAGAACAAGTAGAAGAAAAAGGATAAGATTAAGAAGAAGAACAAGAACATGAATAAGAAGAATAAGAAGAAGAACAACAACAAGAAGAATTAGAATGAGAAGAAGAGGAAGAAGAAGATGATAAAGTGGAAAAAGGAAAAGAAGAAGAAGAAGAAGAAGAAGAAGACGATGAAGAAAAAGATGAAACAGAAGAAACAAAAGAAAAAGAAGAAGAAGACAAAGAAGCTAATGATGAAGAGAAGTAGAAGTAGAAGAAGAAGATGATGAAGAAGAAGAAGAAAAAAAAAACAAGTAGTTGATGATGAATAAGAAGAAGAAGAAGAAGAAGAAGAAAAGTAGATGATGATGAAGAAGAAGAATAAGAAGAAGAAGAAAAATAAGAGAAGAAGATGAAGAAGTAGCAGAAGAAGAAGAACAAGAAGAAGGACATGATAAAGTACAGCACGAGAAAGAAGAATATGAAAAAGATGAAGAAGAAGAAGAAGAAGAAAGCATAAAAGAAGAATAAGTTGTAGTAGAAGATGAGGAAGAAGAAGAAGAAAAAGTGAAATGAAAAGAAGAACAAGAACAAGAAAATAAAAACAAGAAAAAGAAGTGGAAGAAGAAAAAGTTGAAGATAATGATCTCGACAAAGAAGAAGAAGAAGAAGACAGAAGAAGAATAGAAGAAGAAAAAGAAGAAGAAGATGAAGAAGTAGACGAATAAGAAGAAAACGAAGAAGCGGAAGAACAAGAAAACGAAGAAGAAGAAAATGAATTAGAAGAAAACAATGAAGAAGAAGAAGAAGAGGAAGAGGAAGAGGAGGAAGAAGAAGAAGAAGAAGAAGAAGATAAAGAAGAGGAAGAAGAATATGAAGAAGAAAAAGAAAAGAAAAAGAAGAACAATAATAATAATAAGAAGAAGAATAAAAAGGAGAAGAAGTAGAAGAAGAAGAAGAAGAAGAACAAGAAGAAAAATAAAAATTAGATGAATAAAAATAAGAAGCAGGAGGAGAACAAGAAGAACAAGAAGAAGAAGAAGGAGAAGAAGAAGGAAAAGAAGTAGTAGAAGAAGAAGAGCAATGAGAGGAAGAAGAAGAAGAAGAGGAGGAAGAACAAGAAACAGAAGACAAAGAAGTAGAAGAAGAAGAAAAACAAGAAGACGAACAAGATAACAAAGAATAAGAAGAAGAAGTGAAAGAAAAAGAGGAAGAATACAAAGAAGCAGACGAAAAAAAAGAGAAAGTAGGAGATGAAGAAGAAAAAGAGAAAGAAGTTTAAGAAGAAGAAGACAAATTAGAAGAAGTTGAAGAACAAAATGAAGAAGATGATGAAAAAGAAGAAGCAGAAGAAAAAGACGACGAAGAAGAGGAGAAGTAGAAAAAGAAGAAGAAGAAGAAAAATAAGAGGAAGATGAAGAAGAAGAGGAAGATGAAGAAGAGGAAGAAGATGAAGACGATGAAGAAGAAGAAGGTGAAGAAGAAGAGGAAGAGAAGAGAGGAGGAGGAAGAAGAAGAAGAAGAAAAAGAAGAAGACAAAAAAGATGACGGTGATGACGAGGATGAGGGAGAAGAAGAATAAGAACAAGTACAAGAAAAAAAAGACAAGGAAGACGAAGAAAAAGAAGAAGAAGAAGAAGATGATGATGATCATGATGGAATAAAAGGAGAAGAAGAATGAGAAGAAGAGGAAAAGGAAGTGGAAGAGGAGGAAGAAGAAAAAGAAGAAGCGGAAGAAGAATAATAAGATTAAAAAGAAGAATAAGAAGAAGAAGAAGAAGAAGAAAAAGAAGAAGAAAGAAGAAGAAAAAGGAGTAGAAAAAGAAGAAGACGGAGAAGAAGAAGAAGAAAAAGAAGTAAAAGAAGAAGAAGAAGACGTCAAAGAAGAAGATGTAGAAGACAAAGAAGAAGAAGAAGATAAAGAAGAGGAGGAAGAAGAAGAGAAGAAGAAGAAGAAGAAGAAGAAAAAGAAGAAGACGAAGTAGAGGAAGACGAAGAAGATGATGAAGAAGAAGAAGAAAAACAAGAAGAAGATGATGAAGAAGAAGGAGAAGAAAAAGAAGAAGAAGATGAAGAAAATATAAAAGAAGAAGGAGAAGAATAAGGAGAATAAGAAGAAGAAGAAGAAGAAGAAGAGAAAGAAGAAGGAAATGACGAAATGGAAGACAAAGAAGAGGAAGAAGAAGAAAATAAAAAGGAAGAAGAAGAAGAAGAAGAAGAAGAAGAAGAAGAAGTAGAAGAAGAAGAAGAGAAAGAAGAAGGAAATGAAGAAATGGAAGACAAAGAAGAGGAAGAAGAAGAAAACAAAAAGGAAGAAGAAGAAGAAGAAGAAGAAGAAGAAGAAGTAGAAGAAGAAGTGAAAGAAGAAGAGCAAGAAGAAGAAGAAGAAGAACAAGAAAAAGAAGAAGAAGACGAAGAAGAAGAAGAAGACGAAGAAGAAGAAGGAAACGAAGAAGAAGGAGATGAAGAAGAAGGCGAACAAGAATAAGACAAAGAAGTGGAAGAAGAAGAAGAAGACAATGAAGTGGAAGAAGAAGAAGAAGACAAAGAAGAAGAAGAAGAAGAAGTAGAAAAAGATGAAGAAGAAGAAGAAGAACAAGTAGAAGAAAAAGGATAAGATTAAGAAGAAGAACAAGAACATGAATAAGAAGAATAAGAAGAAGAACAACAACAAGAAGAATTAGAATGAGAAGAAGAGGAAGAAGAAGATGATAAAGTGGAAAAAGGAAAAGAAGAAGAAGAAGAAGAAGAAGAAGACGATGAAGAAAAAGATGAAACAGAAGAAACAAAAGAAAAAGAAGAAGAAGACAAAGAAGCTAATGATGAAGAGAAGTAGAAGTAGAAGAAGAAGATGATGAAGAAGAAGAAGAAAAAAAAAACAAGTAGTTGATGATGAATAAGAAGAAGAAGAAGAAGAAGAAGAAAAGTAGATGATGATGAAGAAGAAGAATAAGAAGAAGAAGAAAAATAAGAGAAGAAGATGAAGAAGTAGCAGAAGAAGAAGAACAAGAAGAAGGACATGATAAAGTACAGCACGAGAAAGAAGAATATGAAAAAGATGAAGAAGAAGAAGAAGAAGAAAGCATAAAAGAAGAATAAGTTGTAGTAGAAGATGAGGAAGAAGAAGAAGAAAAAGTGAAATGAAAAGAAGAACAAGAACAAGAAAATAAAAACAAGAAAAAGAAGTGGAAGAAGAAAAAGTTGAAGATAATGATCTCGACAAAGAAGAAGAAGAAGAAGACAGAAGAAGAATAGAAGAAGAAAAAGAAGATGAAGATGAAGAAGTAGACGAATAAGAAGAAAACGAAGAAGCGGAAGAAGAAGAAAACGAAGAAGAAGAAAATGAATTAGAAGAAAACAATGAAGAAGAAGAAGAAGAGGAAGAGGAAGAGGAGGAAGAAGAAGAAGAAGAAGAAGAAGATAAAGAAGAGGAAGAAGAATATGAAGAAGAAAAAGAAAAGAAAAAGAAGAACAATAATAATAATAAGAAGAAGAATAAAAAGGAGAAGAAGTAGAAGAAGAAGAAGAAGAAGAACAAGAAGAAAAATAAAAATTAGATGAATAAAAATAAGAAGCAGGAGGAGAACAAGAAGAACAAGAAGAAGAAGAAGGAGAAGAAGAAGAAAAAGAAGTAGTAGAAGAAGAAGAGCAATGAGAGGAAGAAGAAGAAGAAGAGGAGGAAGAACAAGAAACAGAAGACAAAGAAGTAGAAGAAGAAGAAAAAGAAGAAGAAGACGAAGAAGAAGAAAAACAAGAAGAAGAAGAAGATAACAAAGAATAAGAAGAAGAAGTGAAAGAAATAGAGGAAGAATACGAAGAAGCAGACGAAAAAAAAGAGAAAGTAGGAGATGAAGAAGAAAAAGAGAAAGAAGTTTAAGAAGAAGAAGACGAATTAGAAGAAGTTGAAGAACAAAATGAAGAATATGATGAAAAAGAAGAAGAAGCAGAAGAAAAAGACGACGAAGAAGAGGAGAAGTAGAAAAAGAAGAAGAAGAAGAAAAATAAGAGGAAGATGAAGAAGACGAGGAAGATGAAGAAGAGGAAGAAGATGAAGACGATGAAGAAGAAGAAGGTGAAGAAGAAGAGGAAGAGAAGAGAGGAGGAGGAAGAAGAAGAAGAAAAAGAAGAAGACAAAAAAGATGACGGTGATGACGAGGACGACGGAGAAGAAGAAGAAGAACAAGTACAAGAAAAAAAAGACAAGGAAGACGAAGAAAAAGAAGAAGAAGAAGAAGAAGATGATGATGATGATAGAATAAAAGGAGAAGAAGAATGAGAAGAAGAAGAAAAGGAAGTGGAAGAGGAGGAAGAAGGAAAAGAAGAAGCAGAAGAAGAATAATAAGATTAAAAAGAAGAAGAAGAAGAAGAAGAAGAAGAAGAAAAAGAAGAAGAAAGAAGAAGAAAAAGGAGTAGAAGAAGAAGAAGACGGAGAAGAAGAAGAAGAAAAAGAAGTAAAAGAAGAAGAAGAAGATGTAGAAGACAAAGATGAAGAAGAAGAAGAAGAAGAAGAAGAAGAAGAAGAAGAAGAAAAAGAAGAAGACGAAGAAGAGGAAGATGAAGAAGATGATGAAGAAGAAGAAGAAAAACAAGAAGAAGATGATGAAGAAGAAGGAGAAGAAAAAGAAGAAGAAGATGAAGAAAATGTAAAAGAAGAAGGAGAAGAATAAGGAGAATAAGAAGAAGAAGAAGAAGAAGAAGAGAAAGAAGAAGGAAATGAAGAAATGGAAGACAAAGAAAAGGAAGAAGAAGAAAACAAAAAGGAAGAAGAAGAAGAAGAAGAAGAAGAAGAAGAAGAAGAAGAAGAAGAAGAAGAAGTAGAAGAAGAAGAAGAGAAAGAAGGAAATGAAGAAATGGAAGACAAAGAAGAGGAAGAAGAAGAAAACAAAAAGGAAGAAGAAGAAGAAGAAGAAGAAGAAGAAGAAGAAGAAGAAGAAGTAGAAGAAGAAGAGAAAGAAGAAGAGCAAGAAGAAGAAGAAGAACAAGAAAAAGAAGAAGAAGACGAAGAAGAAGAAGGAGACGAAGAAGAAGAAGGAAACGAAGAAGAAGGAGATGAAGAAGAAGGCAAACAAGAAGAAGACAAAGAAGTGGAAGAAGAAGAAGAAGACAAAGAAGAAGAAGAAGAAGAAGTAGAACAAGATGAAGAAGAAGAAGAAGAACAAGTAGAAGAAAAAGAATAAGATTAAGAAGAAGAACAAGAACATGAACAAGAAGAATAAGAAGAAGAAGAACAACAAGAAGAATTAGAATGAGAAGAAGAGGAAGAAGAAGATGATAAAGAGGAAAAAGGAAAAGAAGAAGAAGAAGAAGACGATGAAGAAAAAGATGAAACAGAAGAAACAAAAGAAAAAGAAGAAGAAGATGAAGAAGCTAATGATGAAGAGAAGTAGAAGTAGAAGAAGAAGATGATGATGAAGAAGAAGAAGAAAAACAAGTAGTTGATGATGAATAAGAAGAAGAAGAAGAAAAGTAGATGATGATGAAGAAGAAGAATAAGAAGAAGAAGAAAAATAAGAGAAGAAGATGAAGAAGTAGAAGAAGAAGGACATGACAAAGTACAGCACGTGGAAGAAGAATATGAAAAAGATGAAGAAGAAGAAGAAGAAGAAAGCATAAAAGAAGAATAAGTTGTAGTAGAAGATGAGGAAGAAGAAGAAGAAAAAGGCAAATGAAAAGAAGAACAAGAACAAGAAAATAAAAACAAGAAAAAGAAGTGGAAGAAGAAAAAGTTGAAGATAATGATCTCGACAAAGAAGAAGAAGAAGAAGAAGACAGAAGAAGAATAGAAGAAGAAAAAGAAGAAGAAGATGAAGAAGTAGACGAATAAGAAGAAAACGAAGAAGCGGAAGAAGAAGAAAACGAAGAAGAAGAAAATGAATTAGAAGAAAACAATGAAGAAGAAGAAGAAGAGGAACAGGAAGAGGAGAAAGAAGAAGAAGAAGAAGAAGAAGATAAAGAAGAGGAAGAAGAATATGAAGAAGAAAAAGAAAAGAAAAAGAAGAACAATAATAATAATAAGAAGAAGAATAAAAAGGAGAAGAAGTAGAAAAAGAAGAACAAGTAGAAAAATAAAAATTAGATGAATAAAAATAAGAAGCAGGAGGAGAACAAGAAGAACAAGAAGAAGAAGGAGAAGAAGAAGGAAAAGAAGTAGTAGAAGAAGAAGAGCAATGAGAGGAAGAAGAAGAAGAAGAGGAGGAAGAACAAGAAACAGAAGAAAAAGATGTAGAAGAAGAAGAAAAAGAAGAAGAAGACGAAGAAGAAGAAAAACAAGAAGAAGAACAAGATAACAAAGAACAAGAAGAAGAAGTGAAAGAAGAAGAGGAAGAATACGAAGAAGCAGACGAAAAAAAAGAGAAAGTAGGAGATGAAGAAGAAAAAGAGAAAGAAGTTTAAGAAGAAGAAGACGAATTAGAAGAAGTTGAAGAACAAAATGAAGAAGATGATGAAAAAGAAGAAGAAGCAGAAGAAAAAGACGACGAAGAAGAGGAGAAGTAGAAAAAGAAGAAGAAGAAGAAAAATAAGAGGAAGATGAAGAAGACGAGGAAGATGAAGAAGAGGAAGAAGATGAAGACGATGAAGAAGAAGAAGGTGAAGAAGAAGAGGAAGACAAGAGAGGAGGAGGAAGAAGAAGAAGAAGAAAAAGAAGAAGACAAAAAAGATAACGGTGATGACGGGGACGACGGAGAAGAAGAAGAAGAACAAGTGCAAGAAAAAAAAGACAAGGAAGATGAAGAAAAAGAAGAAGAAGAAGAAGATGATGATGATGATAATGGAATAAAAGGAGAAGAAGAAATAGAAGAAGAGGAAAAGGAAGTGGAAGAGGAGGAAGAAGAAAAAGAAGAAGCGGAAGAAGAATAATAAGATTAAAAAGAAGAATAAGAAGAAGAAGAAGAAGAAGAAAAAGAAGAAGAAAGAAGAAGAAAAAGGAGTAGAAGAAGAAGAAGACGGAGAAGAAGAAGAAGAAAAAGAAGTAAAAGAAGAAGAAGAAGACGTCAAAGATGAAGATGTAGAAGACAAAGAAGAAGAAGAAGATAAAGAAGAGGAAGAAGAAGAAGAGAAGAAGAAGAAGAAGAAGAAGGAAAAGAAGAAGACGAAGAAGAGGAAGACGAAGAAGATGATGAAGAAGAAGAAGAAAAACAAGAAGAAGATGATGAAGAAGAAGGAGAAGAAAAAGAAGAAGAAGATGAAGAAAATGTAAAAGAAGAAGGAGAAGAATAAGGAGAATAAGAAGAAGAAGAAGAAGAAGAAGAAGAGAAAGAAGAAGGAAATGAAGAAATGGAAGACAAAGAAAAGGAAGAAGAAGAAAACAAAAAGGAAGAAGAAGAAGAAGAAGAAGAAGAAGAAGAAGAAGAAGAAGTAGAAGAAGAAGAAGAGAAAGAAGGAAATGAAGAAATGGAAGACAAAGAAGAGGAAGAAGAAGAAAACAAAAAGGAAGAAGAAGAAGAAGAAGAAGAAGAAGTAGAAGAAGAAGGGAAAGAAGAAGAGCAAGAAGAAGAAGAAGAAGAACAAGAAAAAGAAGAAGAAGACGAAGAAGAAGAAGAAGACGAAGAAGAAGAAGGAAACGAAGAAGAAGGAGATGAAGAAGAAGGCGAACAAGAAGAAGACAAAGAAGTGGAAGAAGAAGAAGAAGACAAAGAAGAAGAAGAAGAAGAAGTAGAACAAGATGAAGAAGAAGAAGAAAAACAAGTAGAAGAAAAAGGATAAGATTAAGAAGAAGAACAACAAGAAGAATTAGAATGAGAAGAAGAGGAAGAAGAAGATGATAAAGAGGAAAAAGGAAAAGAAGAAGAAGAAGAAGACGATGAAGAAAAAGATGAAACAGAAGAAACAAAAGAAAAAGAAGAAGAAGACGAAGAAGCTAATGATGAAGAGAAGTAGAAGTAGAAGAAGAAGATGATGATGAAGAAGAAGAAGAAAAACAAGTAGTTGATGATGAATAAGAAGAAGAAGAAGAAGAAGAAGAAAAGTAGATGATGATGAAGAAGAAGAATAAGAAGAAGAAGAAAAATAAGAGAAGAAGATGAAGAAGTAGAAGAAGAAGAAGAACAAGAAGAAGGACATGACAAAGTACAGCACGAGGAAGAAGAATATGAAAAAGATGAAGAAGAAGAAGAAGAAGAAAGCATAAAAGAAGAATAAGCTGTAGTAGAAGATGAGGAAGAAGAAGAAGAAAAAGCCAAATGAAAAGAAGAACAAGAACAAGAAAATAAAAACAAGAAAAAGAAGTGGAAGAAGAAAAAGTTGAAGATAATGATCTCGACAAAGAAGAAGAAGAAGAAGAAGACAGAAGAAGAATAGAAGAAGAAAAAGAAGAAGAAGATGAAGAAGTAGACGAATAAGAAGAAAACGAAGAAGCGGAAGAAGAAGAAAACGAAGAAGAAGAAAATGAATTAGAAGAAAACAATGAAGAAGAAGAAGAAGAGGAAGAGGAAGAGGAGGAAGACGGAGAAGAAGAAGACGGAGAAGAAGAAGAAGAAGAGAAGAAGAAGAAGAAGAGAAAGAAGAAGGAAATGACGAAATGGAAGACAAAGAAGAGGAAGAAGAAGAAAACAAAAAGGAAGAAGAAGAAGAAGAAGAAGAAGAAGAAGAAGAAGAAGAAGAAGTAGAAGAAGAAGAAGAGAAAGAAGAAGGAAATGAAGAAATGGAAGACAAAGAAGAGGAAGAAGAAGAAAACAAAAAGGAAGAAGAAGAAGAAGAAGAAGAAGAAGAAGAAGAAGAAGAAGAAGAAGAAGTAGAAGAAGAAGAGAAAGAAGAAGAGCAAGAAGAAGAAGAAGAAGAACAAGAAAAAGAAGAAGAAGACGAAGAAGAAGAAGAAGACGAAGAAGAAGAAGGAAACGAAGAAGAAGGAGATGAAGAAGAAGGCGAACAAGAAGAAGACAAAGAAGTGGAAGAAGAAGAAGAAGACAATGAAGTGGAAGAAGAAAAAGAAGACAAAGAAGAAGAAGAAGAAGAAGTAGAACAAGATGAAGAAGAAGAAGAAGAACAAGTAGAAGAAAAAGGATAAGATTAAGAAGAAGAACAAGAACATGAATAAGAAGAATAAGAAGAAGAAGAACAACAAGAAGAATTAGAATGAGAAGAAGAGGAAGAAGAAGATGATAAAGAGGAAAAAGGAAAAGAAGAAGAAGAAGAAGAAGACGATGAAGAAAAAGATGAAACAGAAGAAACAAAAGAAAAAGAAGAAGAAGATGAAGAAGCTAATGATGAAGAGAAGTAGAAGTAGAAGAAGAAGATGATGAAGAAGAAGAAGAAGAAAAACAAGTAGTTGATGATGAATAAGAAGAAGAAGAAGAAGAAGAAAAGTAGACGATGATGAAGAAGAAGAATAAGAAGAAGAAGAAAAATAAGAGAAGAAGATGAAGAAGTAGCAGAAGAAGAAGAACAAGAAGAAGGACATGACAAAGTACAGCACGACGAAGAAGAATATGAAAAAGATGAAGAAGAAGAAGAAGAAGAAAGCATAAAAGAAGAATAAGCTGTAGTAGAAGATGAGGAAGAAGAAGAAGAAAAAGCCAAATGAAAAGAAGAACAAGAACAAGAAAATAAAAACAAGAAAAAGAAGTGGAAGAAGAAAAAGTTGAAGATAATGATCTCGACAAAGAAGAAGAAGAAGAAGAAGACAGAAGAAGAATAGAAGAAGAAAAAGAAGAAGAAGATGAAGAAGTAGACGAATAAGAAGAAAACGAAGAAGCGAAAGAAGAAGAAAACGAAGAAGAAGAAAATGAATTAGAAGAAAACAATGAAGAAGAAGAAGAAGAGGAAGAGGAAGAGGAGGAAGACGGAGAAGAAGAAGACGGAGAAGAAGAAGAAGAAGAGAAGAAGAAGAAGAAGAGAAAGAAGAAGAAAAAGAAGAAGACGAAGAACAGGAAGACGAGGAAGATGATGAAGAAGAAGGAGAAGAAAAAGAAGAAGAAGATGAAGAAAATGTAAAAGAAGAAGGAGAAGAATAAGGAGAATAAGAAGAAGAAGAAGAAGAAGAAGAAGAGAAAGAAGAAGCAAATGACGAAATGGAAGACAAAGAAGAGGAAGAAGAAGAAAACAAAAAGGAAGAAGAAGAAGAAGAAGAAGAAGAAGAAGAAGAAGTAGAAGAAGAAGAAGAGAAAGACGAAGGAAATGAAGAAATGGAAGACAAAGAAGAGGAAGAAGAAGAAAACAAAAAGGAAGAAGAAGAAGAAGAAGAAGAAGAAGAAGTAGAAGAAGAAGAGAAAGAAGAAGAGCATGAAGAAGAAGAAGAAGAACAAGAAAAAGAAGAAGAAGACGAAGAAGAAGAAGAAGACGAAGAAGAAGAAGGAAACGAAGAAGAAGGAGATGAAGAAGAAGGCGAACAAGAAGAAGACAAAGAAGTGGAAGAAGAAGAAGAAGACAAAGAAGAAGAAGAAGAAGAAGTAGAACAAGATGAAAAAGAAGAAGAAGAACAAGTAGAAGAAAAAGGATAAGATTAAGAAGAAGAACAAGAACCTGAACAAGTAGAATAAGAAGAAGAAGAACAACAAGAAGAATTAGAATGAGAAGAAGAGGAAGAAGAAGATGATAAAGTGGAAAAAGGAAAAGAAGAAGAAGAAGACGATGAAGAAAAAGATGAAACAGAAGAAACAAAAGAAAAAGAAGAAGAAGACGAAGAAGCTAATGATGAAGAGAAGTAGAAGTAGAAGAAGAAGATGATGAAGAAGAAGAAGAAGAAGAAAAACAAGTAGTTGATGATGAATAAGAAGAAGAAGAAGAAGAAGAAGAAAAGTAGATGATGATGAAGAAGAAGAAAAATAAGAGAAGAAGATGAAGAAGTAACAGAAGAAGAAGAACAAGAAGAAGGACATGATAAAGTACAGCACGAGGAAGAAGAATATGAAAAAGATGAAGAAGAAGAAGAAGAAGAAAGCATAAAAGAAGAATAAGCTGTAGTAGAAGATGAGGAAGAAGAAGAAGAAAAAGTGAAATGAAAAGAAGAACAAGAACAAGAAAATAAAAACAAGAAAAAGAAGTGGAAGAAGAAAAAGTTGAAGATAATGATCTCGACAAAGAAGAAGAAGAAGAAGACAGAAGAAGAATAGAAGAAGAAAAAGAAGAAGAAGATGAAGAAGTAGACGAATAAGAAGAAAACGAAGAAGCGGAAGAAGAAGAAAACGAAGAAGAAGAAAATGAATTAGAAGAAAACAATGAAGAAGAAGAAGAAGAGGAAGAGGAAGAGGAGGAAGAAGAAGAAGAAGAAGAAGAAGATAAAGAAGAGGAAGAAGAATATGAAGAAGAAAAAGAAAAGAAAAAGAAGAACAATAATAATAATAAGAAGAAGAATAAAAAGGAGAAGAAGTAGAAGAAGAAGAAGAAGAAGAACAAGAAGAAAAATAAAAATTAGATGAATAAAAATAAGAAGCAGGAGGAGAACAAGAAGAACAAGAAGAAGAAGAAGGAGAAGAAGAAGGAAAAGAAGTAGTAGAAGAAGAAGAGCAATGAGAGGAAGAAGAAGAAGAAGAGGAGGAAGAACAAGAAACAGAAGACAAAGAAGTAGAAGAAGAAGAAAAACAAGAAGACGAACAAGATAACAAAGAATAAGAAGAAGAAGTGAAAGAAAAAGAGGAAGAATACAAAGAAGCAGACGAAAAAAAAGAGAAAGTAGGAGATGAAGAAGAAAAAGAGAAAGAAGTTTAAGAAGAAGAAGACAAATTAGAAGAAGTTGAAGAACAAAATGAAGAAGATGATGAAAAAGAAGAAGCAGAAGAAAAAGACGACGAAGAAGAGGAGAAGTAGAAAAAGAAGAAGAAGAAGAAAAATAAGAGGAAGATGAAGAAGAAGAGGAAGATGAAGAAGAGGAAGAAGATGAAGACGATGAAGAAGAAGAAGGTGAAGAAGAAGAGGAAGAGAAGAGAGGAGGAGGAAGAAGAAGAAGAAGAAAAAGAAGAAGACAAAAAAGATGACGGTGATGACGAGGACGACGGAGAAGAAGAAGAAGAACAAGTACAAGAAAAAAAAGACAAGGAAGACGAAGAAAAAGAAGAAGAAGAAGAAGAAGAAGATGATGATGATGGAATAAAAGGAGAAGAAGAATGAGAAGAAGAGGAAAAGGAAGTGGAAGAGGAGGAAAAAGAAAAAGAAGAAGCAGAAGAAGAATAATAAGATGAAAAAGAAGAATAAGAAGAAGAAGAAGAAGAAGAAAAAGAAGAAGAAAGAAGAAGAAGAAGACGTAGAAGAAGAAGAAGAAAAAGAAGTAAAAGAAGAAGAAGAAGACGTCAAAGAAGAAGATGTAGAAGACAAAGAAGAAGAAGAAGATAAAGAAGAGGAAGAAGAAGAAGAGAAGAAGAAGAAGAAGAAGAAAAAGAAGAAGACGAAGAAGAGGAAGGCGAAGAAGATGATGAAGAAGAAGAAGAAAAACAAGAAGTCGAAAAAGATGATGATGATGATGACGACGAAGAAGAAGAAGAAGAAGGTGAAGCTGAATAAGAAGAAGAACTAGAAGAAGAAGGCAAAGAAGATGTAGAAGAAAAAGAAAAAGAAGAAGATGATGAAGAAGAACAAGAAGAAGATGGAATAAAAAGAGAAGAAGAATGACAAAAGAGGAAAAGGAAGTAGATGAAGAAAAAGAAGAAATGAAGATGAAGAAGAAGGCGAATAAGAATAAAAAAATGAAGAAAAAGAAGATGAAAAAGAAGAAGAAGAAAGAAGAAGAAAAAGGAGCAGAAGAAGAAGACGAAGAAGAAGAAGTAGACGAAGAAGAAGAAGCCGACAAAGAAGAAGAAAAAGAAGAAGGTAGAAGAAAAAGGAGTAGAAGAAGAAGACAAAGAAGAAGTAGAAGTAGAAGAAGAAGAAGAAGCCGACAAAGAAGAAGAAGAAGAAGAAAAAGAAGAAGATAAGAAGTCAAAAAAGAAGATGAAGAAGGAAAAGGCGAAGATGATGATGATGAAGAAGAAGAAGGAGAAGAAGAAGAAGAAAAACAAGAAAAAGAAGAGGAAGAAGAAAAAGAAGATCAAGAAGAACAAGAAGATGATGAAGAAAAAGAAGTGGAAGAAGAAGAAGAAGAAGAAGTGGAAGTGAAAGAATAAGAAGAAGTATAAGAAAAATAAGATGAGGAAGAAGAAGAAGAAGAAGAAGACAAAGAAGAGGAAGAAGAAGAAGAAGAGAAGAAGAACAATAATAAGAGGAAGAAAAAGAGAAGAAGAAGAAGAAGGAGAAGAAGGAGAAAAAGACAAATAATAAGAATAAGAATAAGAAGTAGAAGAAGAAAAAGAAGAAGATGACAAAGAAGACCATGACAAAGAAGAAGAAAAAGAAGGAAAAAAAATCAATATGAAAAAGAAGAAGAAGATGAAGTCGAAGATGACTAAGAATAAGGAGAAGTAAAAAAAGAAGAAGGATATGATCAAGAAGAAGAAGAAGAAAAAGAAAAGAATAAGGAGGAGAAGAAGAAAAAGAAGAAGAAGACTATGATGAAGAACTAGAAGAAAAAGATAGAGATGAAGAAGATGGTGAAGATAAAGGAGAAGAAGAAGAAGAAAAGTGGAAGGCAAAGAAGAACAAGATGAAAATGAAGAAGAAGATGAAGAAGAAGAAGGAGAAGAATATGAGGAAGATGAAGAAGGAGAAAAAGAAGAAGAAGATAAAGAAAAACAGAAAGAAGAAGAAGAAGAAGAGGAAGAAGAAGAAAACAAAGTAGAAGATGATGACTTAAAACAAGAAGAAGAACAAGAAGACAAAGAATAAAAAGAAGAAGAAGAAGAAAAAGAACACAACATAGAAGAAGAAGACAAAGAAAAAGAAGAAGGTGATAAAAAATAAGACGAAGAAGAGGAAGATGAAAAAGAGAAAAAGGAAGAAGATGAACAAGTAGAAGAAGAAGAACAACAACAATAACAACAACAAGACGAAGAAGGAACAAAAGAAGAAGAAGAAGAACAAGAAGAAAAAGAAGAAGAAAAGGTGGTGGAAGAAGAAGAACTAGAAGAAGAAAAAGAGGAATAAACTGAAGAAGTCGATGAAGAAGAAAAAGAAAATGAAGACAAAGAAGAAGAAGAAGAACAGCAAGATGATGATTATGAAAGGGAAGAAGAAGAAGAAGGAGACGAAAATGAAGAAGAAGAAGAAGAAGAAGAAGAAGAAGAAGATAAAGAAGAAGAAGAAGAAGATGAGAATAAAGAAGAAGAAGAAAATGCAAAAGAAGAAGAAGTAGTAGAAGAAGATGAGGAAGAAGAAGAAGTACATGAAGAAGAACAAGAAGGAGAAGAAGAAAAAGAAGAATAATACAAAGAAGAATAAGAAGCATAAGGAGAAGAAGAGGGAGAAGAAGAAGGGCAAGAAGAAGAAGAAGAATAAGAAAAAGAATACAAAATAGAAGAAGGTGAAGATGAAGTCGATGAAGAGGAATAAGAAGAAAACACAGAAGGAAAAGAAAAAGTTATAGGCCAAGAAGGAAAAGAAGACAAAGATAAAGAAGAGGAAGATGAAGAAGATTAAGAACAATAAAGCAAGAAAAAGAAGAATAAGATGAAGAAGAAGAAGAAGAAGAAGAAGAAGATGAAGAAGAAGCAAAAGAAGAAGGAGAAGAATAAGAAGAAGATAAAGGAAAAGAAGACGAAGAAGATCAAGGAGAAGAAGAAGAAGGTGAAGAAGAAGAACAATAATAATACGAAGATGTTGATGAAGAAGAAGTAGAAGAAGAAGAAGAAGAAGAAGATGAAGATAAAGAAGTAAAAAAAGAAAACAAAGAAGAAGAAGAAGAAGAAGAGAAAGAAGAAGGAAATGAAGAAAAGGAAGACGGAGAAGAGGACGAAGAAGAAGACAAAAAGGAAGAGGAAGAAGTAGTAGTAGTAGACAAAGAAGAAGAAGAGGAAGAAGAAGGAGAAGAAAAAGAAGAAGAAGAAGACAAAGAAGAACAAGAAGACGAAGAAGAAGAAGAAGAAGATGAACAAGAAAAGACAAAGAATTGGAAGAAGAAAAGACGAAGAAGAAGAAGAAGCATAAGAAGAAGAACAAGAAGATGAAGAAGAAGAAAAAGAAGGAGATGAAGAAGAAGATGAACAAGAATAAGACAAAGAAGTGGAAGATGGAAAAGACGAAGAATTAGAAGAAGCAAAGGATGAAGAAGAAGAAGAGGAAGAAGAAGAAGAAAAAGAAGATGAACAAGAAGAAGAAGAAGAAGATGATGATGATGAAGAACATGAAAAAGAAAAAGAATAAGGTTAAGAAGAAGAAGAAGATGGTGAAGAAGAAGATGAAGAAGAACAAGAAGAACAAGAAGAACAAGAAGAAGTAGAGGAAGAAGAAGAAGAAGAAGAGGAGGAGGAAGAAGAAGAAAAAGATGAAGAAGAAGAAGAAAAAGAAGAATAAGACAAGAATACGAAGAAGTAGAAGAAGAAGAAGAAGAAGAAGAAGACGAAGAAGGCGACAATGTAGAAGACGAAGAAAAGGAAGATGAAAAAGATGAAGAAAATGAAGAAGAAGAAGTAAGCAAAAAAGATGAAGAAGATAAAGAAGAAGAAGATGAAGAAGAAGAAGAAGAAGAAGAAGAAAAAAAAAATAAAGAGGAAGATGAAGAAGAAGAAGAGGATGAAGAAGGAGAAGAAGGTAAAAAAAAGGAGAAGAAGAAGAGGAAACTAAAAAGAAGAAAAAGAAGTGGAAGAAGAAAAAGATGTGGAAGAAGAAAAAGAAGAAGATGATCACGATGAAGAAGAAGAGGAAGAAGAAGAAGTAGTAAATGAAGCAGAAGAAGACAAAGAAGAGGAAGAAGAAGAAGAACAACAAGATGAAGAAGAAGACGAATAAGAAGAAAACAAAGAAGCAGAAGAACAAGAACAAAAAGACGATGATCAAGAAGAAGAAGAAGAAGAATACGATGAAGAAGAAGAATAAGAGGAAGAAGAAGAAGAAGAAGAAGAAGAAGAAGAAGAAGTAGACGAGGAAGAAGAACGAGAAGAAGAAAAAAAAGAAAATGAAAAAAAAACAAGAAGAAGAATAACAGAAAGAAGAAAAGGAAGAGGAGAAGAAGAAGAAGAAGAAGAAGAATAAAAATTAAAAGAAGCAGAAGCAGAACTAGAAGAAGAAGAAGAAGAAGAAGAAGAAGAAGAAGAAGAAGAAGGAGAAGAAGAAGGAGAGGAAGTAGAAGAAGAAGAAGAGGAAAAAGAAGAAGAGGTGGAAGAAGAAGAAGAAGAAGAATAAGAGGAAGTAGAAGAAACAAAAGACGAAGAAGTAGGAGAAGAAGAAAAAGAAGGAGAAGAAGTCGAAGAAGAAGAAGAACAAGATGACAAAGAAGAAGAAGAAGAATAACAAGTTGTAGAAGAAGAAGAAGAAGAAGAAGAAGTCAAAGAAGAAGAAGAAGAAGAAGAAGAAGAAGTCAAAGAAGAAGATGGAGAAGAAGAAGAAGAAGAGGAAGAAGACAAAAAAGAGGAAGAAGATTAAGGCGAAGAAGAAGAAGACGAAGAAGATGAAGAAAAAGAAGAAGAAGATGAAGAAAAAGTAAAAGATGAAGAAAATGAAGAAAAAAAAGAAGAAGAGAAGGAGAAGAAGAAGAAGAAGAAGAAGAAGAAGAAGAAGAAGAAGAAGAAGAAGGAGAAGAAAAACAAAAAGAAGAACAGGAAGAAGAAGATGATTAAGAAGATGGCCAAGAAGAAGAAGAAGAAAAAGGTAAGTAAGAAGAAGAAGAAGATGATGGTGATGATCACGATTAAGAAGAAGAAGAAGAATAAGAAAAAGAAGAAGAAGATGATGAGGAGGAAGTGGAAGATGAAGAACAAGAAGAAGAAGTGGAAGAGTAAGAAGAAGAAAAGAAGAACATGAAGAACAAGAGAAGAAGTAAAAGAAGATGAAGAAGAAGAAGAAGTGGAAGAAGAAGAAGATGAAGAAGATGAAGACAAAGAAGAGGAAGAAGAAGAAGACGAAGAAGAAGAGGAAGAAGAAGAAGAGGAAGAAGAAGAAGAGGAAGAAGAAGAAGATTAAGACAAAGAAGAAGAAGAAGAAGAAGAAGAAGAAGTTGAAGAAGATGACGAAGAAGAAGGCAAAGATGGAGAAGAAGAACAGGAAGGCGATGAAGAAGAAGAAGAAGAAGAAGAAGAAGAAGACAAAGAAGAAGAAGAAGATGATGATGATGATGATCATGATGATGACAATGATGATGATCATGAAGAAGAAGAAGAAGAGGAGGAGGAAGAAGAAGAAGAATCAGAGCAAGAAAAAGAAGAAAAAGAATATGAAGAAGAAGACGAAGAAGAAGAAGAAGATAAAGGAGAAGAAGATGAATAAGAAGAAGAACAAGGAAAATAAGTAAAATAAAAATAAGAAGCAGGAGGAGAAGAAGAAAAAGAAGGAGAGGAAGAAGATGAAAGAGAAGTAGACAAAGAAAGAAGAAGAAGAAGAAGAAGAGGAAAAAATGAAGAAGAAGAAGAAGAAAAAGAAGACTAAGAAGAATAAGAAGACCACAAAAAAGTTGATAACTAAGTAAAAGATGATGAAGAAGAAGAAGAAGATGGAGAATAAGAAGAAGAAGATGAAGAAACAACAACAACACCAAGAAGAACAAGTTGAAGAAGATAAAGAAGAAGAAGAAAAAAAGAATAAGAAGAAGAGTAGAAGAAGAAGAAGAAGTTGTAGTAGTAGTAGTAGTAGAAGAAGACGAAGAAGAAGAAGTAGGCGAAGACGAAGAAGATAAAGAAGAAGAAAAAGGAGTGGAAGAGGAAGAAGATGTTGATGATGATCACGATGATGATGAAGAAGAAGAAAAAGAAGGCATAGAAGGAGAGGATGAAGAAGAAGAAGAAGAAAATTTGAAGAAGAAGAAGAAGTAGAAGAAAAGGAAGTAGAAGAAGAGGAAAAGAAGAAGAAGAAGAAGAAGATGAAGAAGATGAAGAAGAAGAAGAAGCAGAAACAGAAAAAGAGGAAGAAGAAGATGACAAAAAAGATGAAGACGAAGAAGAGGAGGAAGAAGAAGGTGAAGAAGAAGAAAAAGAAGAAGATGACGAGGAGGACGATTATGGAGAAGAAGAAGAAGAAGAAGAAGTTGATGATGATGATGATGAACAAGAAGAAGAAGAAGAAGAAGGTGATGAAGAAGAAGAAGAAGAAGAACAAGAAGTAAAAGAAGGGCAATTAGAAGAAGAAAAAGAAGAAGAAGAAGATGACAAAGAAAATGAAGAAGAATATGGAGAAAAAGAAAGAGTAGAAGAAAAAGAAGAATAAGAAAAGATGAAGAGGAAGATGAAGAAGAAGAGGAAGAAGTAGAAGAGGGAGAAGAAGAAGAAGAAGAAGGCAAAGAAGAAGTAGAAGAGAAAGAAGAAGAAGAAGAAGAAGAAGAAGAAGAATAAGAAGAAGACGAAGAAGAAGTAGAACAAGAAGAAGAAAAAGAAGAAGAAGAAAAAGAAGAAGAAGAAGAAGAAGAAGAAGAAGAAAAGAAGAAGAAGAAGAAGACGAAGAAGAAGAAGAGGAAGTAGAAGGAAAAAAGGAGGAGAAGAAGAAGAAGAAGTAGAAGAAGAGTAAGAAGAAGACGAAGAAGTAGAAGAGGAAGAAAAAGAAGAAGAAGAAGACAAAGAAGAAGTAAAAGAGAAAGAAGAAGAAGAAGAAGAAGAAGAAAAAGAAGAAGACGAAGAAGTAGAACAAGAAGAAGAAAAAGAAGAAGAAATAGAAGAAGAAGAAGAAGAAGAAGAAGAAGAAAAGAAGAAGATGATGAAGAAAAAGAAGAAGAATATGATGAAGACGATGAAGAAGAAGAGGAGGAAGAAGAAGAAGAGGAGGAGGAAGAAGGAGAATAAGTAGAAGAAAAAAAGAAATAGCACAATAAGAACAGGAAGAGGAAGAAGAAGAAAAATAAAAACGAGAAGTTGAAGAAGAAGAAGAAGAAGAAGAAAAGCTAGAAGAATGAAAAAAAGTTGGAGTAGAAGAAGAAGAAGATGAAGAAGAAAAGAAGAAAAAGAAGAAGAAGAAAAAGAAGGCAACAAATAAGAAGAAGACAACAAAGAAGAAGATTTCTAATAAAAGGAAGTAGAAGAAGATGAAGAAGATGAAGTTAGAGAAAAATAAGAAGAAGAAGAAGACAAAGAAGAATATTAAGATAAAGGAGAAGAAGAAGAAGAATAAGAAGAAGAACAAGAACAAGAAGAAGAAGATAAAGAAGAAGAAGAAGATGATGATGATGATGATGTAGAAGAAGAAGACGAAGAAGAAGAAAATGAAGAAGAGGAAGAACAAGAAGGAATAAAAGGAGAAGAAGAAATCAAGGAAGAGGAAGAAGAAGAAGAAGAAGAAGAAGTGGAAAAAGAAGAAGAATAAGAAGTAGAAGATGAAGTAGAAGAAGAAGACGTAGAAGAAGACGATGAAGAAGAGGAAGAAGAAGAAGGCGTAGAAGAAGAAGAGGAAGAAGAAGAAAAAGAAGAAGATGAAGTAGAAGACAAAGAAAAAGAAGAAGAAGAAGAAGAAGAGGAAGCAGAGGAAGAGTACGAAGAAGAAGAAGCAGAAGCACACGAAGAAGAAGATTAAGAGGAAGAAGAAGAAGAAGGGGAAGACCAAGAAGAAGAAGAAGAAGAAGAAGAAGACGAAGAAGACGAAGATGAAGACGAAGAAGAAGAGGAAGGTAAAGAAGAAGAAGAATAAAAAGAAAAAGATAAAGAAGAATAAGACGAAGAAGAAGAAATGTAGAAAAAGAAGAAGAACAAGAACAAGAAGAGGAAGAAGAAGAAGAAGAAGAAGAACGAGAAGAAAACGAAAAAGGCGAAGAAGAATTAGAAGAAGAAGAAGAAGACAAAGAAGAAGAAGTAGAGAAAGAAGAAAAAGGCGATGATGATGAAGAAGAAGAAGAAGGAGACACAGTAGAAGTGGAAGAAGAAGATGATGAAGAAGATGAAGAAGAGGAAAAAGAAGAAGATCACGATAACGACGATGATGGAGAAGAAGAAGAAAAAGAGGAAGAAGAAGAAGAAGAGAAGAAGAAGAAGAAGAAGATGAAGTTCAAGAAGAACAAGAAGAAAAAAAGAAGATGAAGAAGAGGAAAAAGAGAAGAAGAAGAAGAAGAAGAAGAAGAAGAAGGGGAAGTAGAAGGAGACAAAGAAGAAGAAGTAGAAGAAGAAGAAGAAGAAGAATAAAAAGAAGAAGAAAAGAAGTAGTAGATAACGATGAAGAAGAAGAAGAAAAGAAGTGGAAGAGGAAAAAGAAGAAGTAGAAGAATAAGAAGAAGAAAATAAAGAACAAGAAGACTACAACAAGGAAGATGAAGGAGGGGAGGGGAAAGAAAAAGAAGTAGAAGAAGAAAAAGAAGAAGAAAAAAGTATAAGAAGTAGAGTAGAAGAAGAAGTAGTAGTATTAGTAGTAGAAGAAGAAGGAGAAGAAGAAGTAGGCAAAGACGAAGAAGATCAAGAAAAAGCAGAAGAAGATGAGGAAAAGAAGAAGAAGAAAACAAAGAAGAAGAAGAAAAAGAAGAAGGCAAAGAAGAAGAAGACGAAGAAGAAGAAAAAGAAAAAGAAGAAAAAGAAGCAGAAGAAGAAGAAGATGTTGATGATGATCACGATGATGATGAAGAAGAAGAAAAAGAAGGCATAGAAGAAGAGGACGAAGAAGAAGAAGAAGAGAAATTAGAAGAAGAAGAAGCAGTAGAAGAAAAGGAAGTAGAAGAAGAGCAAAAGAAGAAGAAGAAGAAGAAGATGAAGAGGAAGAAGCAGAAACTGAAAAAGAGGAAGAAGAAGATGACAAAAAAGATGAAGACAAAGAATAGGAGGAAGAAGAAGACGAAGAAGAAGAAAAGAAGAATATGACGATGAGGACGATGATGAAGAAGAAGATGAAGATGATGAAGAAAAAGATGATGATGATGAAGAAGAAGAAGAACAAGAAGTAGAAGAAGGGGAATTAGAAGAAGAAGAAGAAGAAGAAGAGGATGACGAAGAAATTGAAGAAGAATAAGGAGAAAAAGAAAGAGTAGAAGAAAAAGAAGAACAAGAAAAGATGAAGAAGAAGAAGAAGAAGAAGAAGAATAAAATTAAGAAGAAGACGAAGAAGAAGTAGAACAAGAAGAAGAAAAAGAAGGAGAAGAAGAAGAAGAAGAAGAAGAAGAAGAAGAAAAGAATAAGAAGAAGAAGAAGAAGAAGAAGAAGAAGAAGAAGAGGGAGTAGAAGGAAACAAAGGAGAAGAAGAAGAAGAAGTAGAAGAAGAGTAAAAAGAAGAAGACGAAGAAGTGGAAGAGCAACAAGAAGAAGAAGAAGTAGAAGAGAAAGAAGAAGAAGAAGAAGAAGAATAAGAAGAAGACGAAGAAGAAGTAGAACAAGAAGAAGAAAACAAAGTAGAAGAAATAGAAGAAGAAGAAGAAGAAGAAGAAGAAAAGAAGACGATGAAGAAAAAGTAAAAGAATATGATGAAGACGAGGAAGTAGAAGAGGAAGAAGAAGAAGAGGTGGAGGAGGAAGAAGAAGGAGAATAAGTAGAAGAAAAGAAGAAATAGCACAATAAGAACAGGAAGAGGAAGAAGAAGAAAAATAAAAAGGAGAAGAAGTTGAAGAAGAAGGAGAAGAAGAAAAGCTAGAAGAATGAAAAAAAGAAGTTGGAGTAGAAGAAGAAGAAGATGAAGAAGAAAAAGAAGAAAAAGAAGGCGACAAATAAGAAGAAGACAACAAAGAAGAAGATTTCTAATAAAACGAAGTAGAAGAAGACGAAGAAGAAGAAGTTAGAGAAAAAGAAGAAGAAGAAGAAGACAGAAGAATATTAAGATAAAGGAGAAGAAGAAGAAGAAGAAGAAGAATAAAAAGACAAAGGAGAAGAAGAAGAACAAGAATAAGAAGAAGATGATGATGATGATGTAGAAGAAGAAGAAGAAGAAGAAGAAGAAGAAAATGAAGAAGAGGAAGAACAAGAAGGAATAAAAGGAGAAGAAGAAATCAAGGAAGAGGAAGTAGAAGAAGAAGAAGAAGAGGAAAAAGAAGAATAAGAAGTAGAAGATGAAGTAGAAGAGGAAGACGTAGAAGAAGATGATGAAGAAGAGGAAGAAGAAGAAGGCGTAGAAGAAGAAGAGGAAGAAGAAGAAAAAGAAGAAGATGAAGTAGAAGACAAAGAAAAAGAAGAAGAAGAAGAAGAAGAGGAAGCAGAGGAAGAGTAGGGAGAAGAGAAGTAGAAGCACACGAAGAAGAAGATGAAGAAGAAGAAGATTAAGAGGAAGAAGAAGAAGAAGAGGAAGACCAAGAAGAAGAAGAAGAGGACGAAGACGAAGACGAAGAAGAAGAAGAAGGTAAAGAAGAAGAAGAATACAAAGAAGAAGATAAAGAAGAACAAGACGAAGAAGAAGAGAATGTAGAAAAAGAAGAAGAAGAAGAAGGCAACGATATAGAGGAAGAACAAGATTAAGAAAAAAAAGACGAAAAGATGAAGAAGAAGAAGAAGAAGATGATGATGAAGAAGAAGAAGAAGAAGCAGAAAAAGAAGAAGAAGAAGAGGAAGAAGAAGAAAAGATGAAGAAGAAGAAGAAGAAGAAGAAGAAGAAGAAAAAAGGAATAAACAGAAGAAGAAGAAGAAGATGAAGTGGAAGAAGTAGTATAAGAAAAAGATGAAGAAGAAGAAGAAGAAGATGTAGAAGTTGAAGTAGTAGTTGTAAAAGAGGAAGAAGATGAAGAAGAAGAAGAAGTAGAGGAAGAAGAAGAAGGAAAAGAAGAAGACAAAGAAGAAGAAGATGATGATGAGGAAGAAGAAGAAGGCAAAGAAGAAGACAAACAAGAAGAAGACGAATAAGAGGAAGTTTAAGAAGAGGAAGAAGAAGAAGATGACGAACAAGAAAAAGAAGAATAAGAAGACAAAGAAGAAGAAGCAGAAGAAGAAGAAGAAGGAACAAAAGGTGGAGAAGAAGAATACGAAGAAGAAGAAGGTAAAGACGAAGAAGAGGAAGACGAAGAAGAATAAGAAGAAGAAAAATAAGAAGAATAAGACGAAGAAGTAGAAGAGGAGGAAGAAGAAGAAGAAGAGGAAGATGAACGAGAAGAAGAAGAAGAGGAAGAAGAAGAAGAAGAAGAAGAAGAAGAAGAAAAAGAAGAAGAAAAAGAAGAAGAAGAGGAAGAAGAAGGAAACCAAGAAGAAGAAGAAGAAGAAGTACATTACGAAGAAGAAGAAGAAAAGAAGTGAAAGAGGAGGAAGAAAAAGAAGAAGAAGAAGAATTAAATGAAAAAAAAATATATAAGGAGAAAATGAAGAAGAAGAAGACAACAATGACGAAGAAAGAGGAGGAGAAGGGGAAGAAGAAGAAGAAGAAGAAAAGAAGAAGTAGAAGAGGAAGAAGGAAGAAGGCGAAGAAGAATAAGAAGAGAAGAAGTTTAAGAAGAAGAAGAAGAAGAAGAAGAAAAAGAAGAAGAAGAGGAGGACAAAGAAAAGGGCAAAGAAGAAGAAGTTGAAAATGATGATGAAAAAGCAGATATAGTTGAAGAATAAGAAGATGAAGAAGAAGAACTTGATGAAAAAAAAAAAGAGGAAGAAGAAAACGAAGAAGAAGAAGAAGAAGAAGAAGAAGGAAGAAAAGAAGAAGAAGAAGAAGAAGAAGAAGAAGGAGAAGAAGAACAAAAAGAAAAAAAGAAAAAGAAGTGGAAGAAGAAGAAGAAGATGATGATGATCGTGGTGAAGAAGGAGAAGAAGAAAAATTGAAAGAAGTGGAAGTAAAAGAAGAAGAAGAAGAACAAGAAGAGGCAGATGAGCCAGAAGAAGAAGAAGAAGAACGAGAAGAAAACGAAAAAGACGAAGAAGAAGAAGAAGAAGAGGAAGAAGAAGAAGAAGAAGAAGAAGGCGAAGAACATGAAGAAGAAGGAGAAGAAGAAGAAGAAGGTGATGACGATGAAAAAGAAGAAGATAAAAAAGAAGAAGAGCAAGAAGAACAAGAAGAACAAGAAGAACAAGAAGAAGAACATGCAGAAGAAGAAGATGAAGGAAAGAAGAAGAAGAAGAAGAGGAAGACAATAGAGGAGGTGGAAGAGAAGAAGAAGAAGATGAAGAAGAAGAAGGTGAATAAGAAGAAGATGGAGAAGAAGAAGAAGAAGAAGAAGATTAGAAGAAGAAGAAGAAGAAGATGAAGAAGAAGAAGATAGAGAAGAAGAAGAATAAGTAGAATAACTTTAAGAAGAAGAAGAATTAGAAGAAGAAGAATAATAAAAAGAAGGAGAAGGAGAAGAAGAAGAAGAAGAAGAAGAAGAAGAAGAAGAAGAACAACAAGAAGAAGATGAAGAAAAAGAAGAATAAGATGAAGAAGAAGAAGAAGAAGAAGACAAAGAAGAAGAAGAAGAGGAAGAAGAAGACAAAGAAGACGAAGAAGAAGAAGAAGATGAGAAGAAGAAGAAGAAGAAGATGAAGAAGAAGAAGATAGAGAAGAAGAAGAATAAGTAGAATAACTTTAAGAAGAAGAAGAATTAGAAGAAGAAGAATAATAAGAAGAAGGAGAAGGAGAAGAAGAAGAAGAAGAAGAAGAAGAAGAAGAACAAGAAGAAGATGAAGAAAAAGAAGAATAAGATGAAGAAGAAGAAGAAGAAGAAGACAAAGAAGAAGAAGAAGAGGAAGAAGAAGACAAAGAAGACGAAGAAGAAGAAGAAGAAAAAGAAGAATAAGAAGAAGAATTGAATTAGAAGAAGATGATGAAGAAGAAGAAGAACAAGAAGAAGTAGAAGAAGAAGAAGATGAGGAAGAGGAAGAAGAAGAAGACAAAGAAGACGATGAAGAGGGTGAAAAGAAGAAGATGATGATGATGAAGACAAAAAACAGAAAGAAGAAGACGAAGAAGAAGATGTAGAAGAAGAAGAAGTACAAGAAGAAGAAGAAGAAGAAAAAGAAGAAGAAGAGGAGGAGGAGGAAGAAGTAAAAAAACAAGATGGAGAATAAGAAGAAGAAAAAATAGACGATGAAGATAATGAAGAAGAAGATAAACAAGATGAAGAAGAAGAAAAATAAGAAGTCAAAGAATAAAAAGATGAAGATGAACAAGAAGAAGAATAAGATGAAGAAGAATAAAAAGAAGACAGAGAAGGCAAAGGAAGCGGAGGAGGAGTAGGAGAATAAGAATATGAAGAAGAAGAAGATAAAGAAGAGGAAGAACAAGAAGAAGGAGAAGAGGAAGAAGAAGAAGAAAAAGAAGAAGAAGAACAAGAGGAATAAGAAGAAGACAAAAATGAAGGAGACGAAGAAGAATAAGAGGAAGAAGAAGGAGGATAAAAAGAAGAAGAAGAAAAGATGATGAAGAACAAGAAGCACAAGAAGAAGAATAAGAATAAGGATAATAAGAAGAAGAATATGACGAAGAAGAAGAAGAAGAACAAGAAAAAGATGCCGATGGAGATGTAGATGAACATAAAAATGGAGGAGGAGGAGGAGGAGGAGAAGAAGAAGAAGAAAAAGAAGAAGAGGAAGAAGATGAGGTTGAAATAGAAGAAGATGATAGAGAAGAAGAAGAAAAAGATGAAGAAGAAGATGTCAAAGAAGTAAAATAAGAAGAAGATGAAGAAGATGAAAAAGTGTTAGAAGAAGTAGAAGAAGAAGAAGAAGAAGACAAAGAAGAAATATTAGAGGAGGAAGAGGAAGAAGAAGAAGAAGAAGAAGATGATGATGATGATGATCATGATGACAAATAAGAAGAAG
Organism: Vanilla planifolia; assembly: GCA_023846275.1. Classification (NCBI taxonomy): domain Eukaryota; kingdom Viridiplantae; phylum Streptophyta; class Magnoliopsida; order Asparagales; family Orchidaceae; genus Vanilla; species Vanilla planifolia. The sequence continues at coordinate 74,475 of JAIUJO010001317.1, read as the reverse complement.
ATGATGATGAAGATGATTTATTATGTTGATGATGATCAAGAAGAAGAAGAAGAACAACAACAAGAGGAGCAAGAAGTAGAAGAAGCATAAGAAGAGGAAATAGAAGAAAAAAATAATAAAAAGAACAAGAAGAAGAGGAATAAAATGGAGAAGAAGAAGAAGAAGAAGAAGAAACATATGAAGAATAAATGTAAGAAGAAGCAAGTGAAGAGGAAGAAGAAGAAGAAGAAGTAGAAGAAGAATAACAATAACAATAAGAACAAGAAGAAGAAGAAGAAGAAAAGGAGAAAGCAAAAGAAGAAAAAGCAAAAAGACGAAGAAGAAGAAGAAGATGAAGAAGAAAATTACTAAGAAACATAAGAAAAAGAAGATGAAGAAGAAGAATTGGGAGAAAAAGAAGAAAAAGATGAAGAAAAAGAAGAAGAAGAAAAAGAGAAGAAGAAGAAGGACAAGAAGAAGAAAAAGATGAAGATGAAGAAGAATGAAATGAAGAACAAGAAGAAAAGAATGAAGAAGAAGAAGAAGAAGGGGAAGCAAAAGAAGAAGAACAAAAAGAAGTAATGGTAGAAGAAGAAGGAATAAAAGAAGAAGAAGAAGAAGAAGAAGAAGAAGGAGAAGAAGAAGAGGAAGAAAAAGAAGAAGAAGAAGAAGAAAAAGAATAAGAAGACTAAGAATAAGAAGAAACAGAAGAAAAAGAAGAAGAAGAAGAAGAAGAAGAAGAAGAAGAGAAAGAAGAAGAAGAGGGAGAAGAAGAGGAAGAAGAAGAAAAAGAAGAAGACGAAGAGGAAGAAAAAGGAGAAGAAAAAGTAAAAGATAAAGAACAAGAAGAGGAAGAAGAAGAATAAGAAGGTGGAGAGGAAGGAGGAGAAGGAGAGGAAGAAGAAAAAGAGGAAGAAGAAGAAGAACAAGAGAAATAAAAAGAAGAAGATGAAGAAGAAGAAGAAGAAGAAGAAAGAAGAAGCAAAACAAGAAAAAGATGATGAAGAAGAAGATGAAGTTGATGAAGAAAAAGAAGAATTAGAAGAAGAAGAATTAGAAGAAGAATAAAAAGAAGAAGAAGAAGAAGAAGAAGAGGAAGAACAAGAAGAAGAAGAATAAAAAGAAAAAGAAGAAGTAGTAGAAGTAGAAGAAGAAGAAGAAGAAGAGGAAGACGAAGAAGAAGAAGAAGAAGAGGAAGACGAAGAAGAAGAAGAATAATATAGAAGAAGAAAAAGAAGTAGTAGAAGAAGAAGAAGAAGAAGAGGAAGAAGAAGAAGAAGAATAAAAAGAAAAAGAAGAAGAAGAGGAAGACGAAGAAGAAGAAGAATAAAATAGAAGAAGAAAAAGAAGTAGTAGAAGAAGAAGAAGAAGAGGAAGAAGAAGAAGAAGAAGAAGAGTAAGAAAGAAGAAAAAGAAGTAGAAGTAGAAGAAGAAGAAGAATAAAAACAAGAAGAAGAAGACAAAGAAGAAGAATAAGAAGATGAAGAAGAAAATGAAGAAGGGGAGGAAGAAGAAGACAAAGAAGAAGAAGAAAAAAAAGAAGTCAGAGAAGAAGAAGAAAAAGAAAAAGAGAATGAAGAAGGAGACAAAGAAGAAGAAGTCTAATCACAAGTAAAAAAAGTAGAATAAGAACAAGAATAAGAACAATAAGAGCAAGATGAAGTAGAAGAATAAGAAGGAGAAGAAGAAGAAGAGGAGGAGGAGAAGAAGGCAAAAAAGAAGAAGAAGAGGAAGAAGGAAAAGAAGAAGAAGAACAAGAGGAAGAAGATGAAGATGAAGAAGAAATAGACGAAGAAGATGAAGACAAAGAAGGAGAAAATGAAGAAGAAGAAGAAGAAGGAGAAGTAGCAGAAAAAGAAGAAAATCAAGAAGGTGAACAAGAAAAGAAGAACAAAAAGAGGATGGCCAAGAAGAAGAAGAAGAAGAAGAAGAAAAGGAAGAAAAAGATGAGGAAGAAGACGAAGAAGATGATGATGATCATCACGATTAAGAAGAAGAAGAAGAAGAAGGCGAAGAGGAAGAAGAGGAAGAGGAAGAAGAAGAAGAAGAGTAAGAAGAAGAAGAAGGCAAAGAAGAAGAGAAGAAGAACAAGAAGAAGAAGAAGATGAATAAGAAGAAGAAGAAGAAGAAGAAGAAGAAAAAGAAGAAAAAGAAGAAGGATTGGAAGAAGACGTCGAAGAAGATGAAGACGATGAAGAAGGAAAAGTAGAAGAAGAACTTGAAGAAGAAGATGAAGACGAAGAAGAGGAAGAAGAAGACGAAGAAGAAGAAGGTGAAGAAGACGAAGACGATGAAGAAGAATAAGGAGGCGAAGAAGAAGAAAATAAACAAGAAGAAGAAGATGAAGGAGAAGAAGAAGAAGAAGAAGAAGAAGAAGAAGAAGAAGAAGAAATAGAGAAAGAAGAAGAAGAAGTGGAGGAAGAAAAAGAAGAATAAGAAGAAGAAAAAGAGGAAAACGAACAATAAAAAGAAGAAGAAGAAGAAGAAAAAGGAGAAGAAGAAGAAGAAAAAGAGGGAAAACAAGAAGAATAAAAATAAGTAGAAGAAGGAGAATGAGAAGAAGAAGAAGAAGAAGAAGAAGAAGAAGGAGAGGAAGAAGAAGAAGTTGAAGCAGCAAATGTAGAAAAAAAAAAGAAGAATAAGGAGAAGAAGAACAAGAAGAAGAAGAATAAAAGAAGAAGAAAAAGAAGGCAAAGAAGAAGAAGAAAACGAAGAAGTAGATGACTAAGTAAAACAGAAGAAGAAAAAGACAAAGAAGAAGAAGAAAAAGAAAAAGGCGAAGAAGAATGAAAAGGCAAAGAAGAAGAAGAAGAAAAAGAAGAAGAAGAAGAATAATAAGAAGATAAAGAAGAAAAAGAAGAAGAAGAAGAATAATAAGAAGATAAAGAAGAAAAAGAATAAGAGGAAGGAGAGAACGATGAAGAAGACAAATGAGAAGTAGATGAAGAAGCGGAAGAAGTAAAAGAAGAAGAAGAAGAAGAAGAAGAAGAAGAAGAAGAAGAATAAGAAGAAAAAGAAGAAAAGGAATAGTAAGGAGAAGAAGAAGAAGAAGAACAAAAAGAAGGCAAAGATGCTGAAGAAGAAGAAGGACAAGAAGAAAAATAACAAGAATAAAAATAAGAAGCAGGAAGAGGAGAAGAAGAAAAAGATGAAGAAGAAGGAGAGAAAGAAGAAGAAGAATAAGAACAAAAAAACGAAGACGAAGAAGATAAAGAAGCTGAAAAAGAAAAAAAAGAAGACGATGAAGATGCAGAAGATGATGAAGAAGAAGATGACTAAGTAAATGAAGAAGAAGAAGATGATGAACAAAAGGAAGAAGGAAAAAAGAAGAAGAGAATGACGAAGAAGAAGAAGAAGAAGAAGAAGAAAATGAAGTAGAGGAGGAGGAAGAAGGAGTAAAAGTAGAAGTAGAAGGAGAAGAAGAGGAAGAGGAGGAGGAAGAAGAAGAATAAGATGATGATGAAGAAGAAAAAAAAAAGAAAAAGGAGAAGAAGATGATGAAGAAGAGGAGGAAGAAGAAGAAGAAGAAGAAGAAGAAGAAGAATAAATAAGAAGAAGAAAAGAAGTAGAGGTAGAAGAAGAGGATGAGGTAGAAGAAGAAGAAGTAGAATAAAGAAGAAGAAGAAAAAGATGAAGAAGTGGATGGCCAAGAAGAAGAAGAAAATGTAGAAGAAGAAAAAGAAGAAAGAGCTGAGGATGAAGACGAAAAAGATAATGATGATTATAATGATTAAGAAGATGATGATGATGAAGAAGAAGAATAATAAGAATAAGAAGAAGAAGAAAACGAAGAGGAAGAAGAGGAAGTGGAAGAGGAAGAAGAAGACGAACATGAAGAAGAAGAGAAGTAAGACAAGAAGAACAAGAAGATGAAGAAGAAGAAGAAGAGGAATAAGATGAAGAAGTAGAAGAAGAAGAAGAATTGGAAGAAGAAGATGACGAAGTAGATGAAGACGAAGCAGAAGAAGTAGAAGAAGAAGAAGTAGAAGAAGAAGAAGAAGTGGAAGAAGAAGAAGACAAAAAAGTTGAAGATGAAGATCAGGAAGAAGAAGAGGAAGAAGAGGATGAGGAAGAAGAAGAAGAAGAAGAAGGAGAAAAAGAAGATGAAGAAGAAGTTGAAGAAGATGAACAAGAAGAAGAACAATGAAAAGAAATAGAAGAAGAAGAAGAAAGCAAAGAAGAAGAAGAAGATCAAGGCGAAGAAAAAAAGGACATGAAGAAGAAGAAGAAGAAGGAGAGGAAGAAAATGAAGATGATGATGAAGAAGAAGAAGAAGAGGAAGAAGAAGAAGAATAAGAAGAAGTAAAAGAGGAAAAAGAACAATAAGAAGAATAAGAAGAAGAAGAAAATGAAGAAGAAGATGAAGAACAAGGACAATAAGAAGAATAAATATAAGTAAAATAAGGAGAAGAGGAAGAAGAAAGAGGAGAGGAAGAAGCAGAAGAATGAGAAGAAGCAGACGAAGACGAAAGAAGAAGGAGAAGAAGAAGAAGACGAAGAAAAAGAAGAAGTAGAAGAAGAAGTAGAAGAAGAAGAACAAGACGAAAAAAAGTAGACGACTAAGTAAAAGATGGTGATGAAGAAGAAGAAGAAGAGGGAGAAAAAATAGAAGAAGAAAAATACAAAGAAGAAGAAGGAGAATAACAAAAAAGAGGAGGAGAAGAAGAAGAAGAAGAAAAAGGTGAGGAAGATGGAAAGAAGAAGAAGAAGAAGAAGATAAAGAAGAAGAAGAAGAAGAAGAAGAAAAAGATGAAGAGGAGGAAGAAAAAGATGGAATAAAATGTGACGAAGAAGGAGAAGAAAAGAAAGAAGAAAAAGAAGAAGAAGAAGAAGAAGAAGAAAAAATAATAATAATAAGAAGAGGAAAATGAAGACAACGAAGAAGAAGAAGAGAAGAAGAAAAAGATGAAGAAGGAGAAGATGAAGAAGAAGATGAAGGAGAAGAAGAAGGAGAAGAAGAAGAAGAAGAAGGAGAAGAAGAAGGAGAAGAAGAAGGAGAAGAAGAAGAAGAAGAAGAAGAAGAAGATAGAAGAAAAAGAAGATGATAAAGAAGAATAAGAAGAAAAGGAGGAGAAAGACAAAGAAGAAGAAGGAGAAGAACAAGAACAAGAAGAAGAAGATAAAGAAGAAGAAGATAAAGAAGAAGAAGAAGTACAAGAAGAAGGACTGAAAAGAGAAGAAGAGGAAGAAGAAGAAGGAGAAGAAGAAGAAGAAGAAGAAGAAGAAGAAGTGGAAGAAGAAGAAGAAGAGGAATAAGAAGTAGAAGAAGATGACGAAGAAAATGAAGAAGAATAAGTAGAAGAAGAAGGAGAAGAAGAAAATGAAGAAGAAGAAAAGGGAAAGAGGAGGAAGAAGAAGAAGAAGTGTAAAAAGAAGGGGAAGAAGAAGAAGAAGAAGAGGAAGAAGAAGAGAAGAAGAAGAAGAAGAACTAGAAGCGGAACAAGAAGAAGAGGATGGCGAAGGAGATGAAGACAAAGAAGAGGTAAAAGAAGAAGAAGAATAGGAAGAAGAAGAAGGAGACAAAAAAGATGACGATGACTAGAAGAGGGAGAAAAAGGAAAAGAGGAAGAAGAAGGCAAAGAAGAAGAAGAAGAAGAAGAAGAACAAGAACAAGAAAATAAAGAAGTTGAAGAAGGAGAACAAGAAGAACAAGAAGAAGAGGGAATAAAAATAGAAGAAGTAGAAGATGAAGAAGAAGATAAAGAAGAGTAAGAAGGAGAAGATGAAGAAAAAGAAGAAGAAGAAAAATAAGAAGTAGAAGAATTCAAAAAAGCAGAATATGAAAAAGAAAAAGAAGAAGTTGACAAAGAAGAAGAAGAAGAAAAACAAGTAGAAGAAGAAGATGAACTAGAGGAAGAAGTAGAAAATGAAGGAGAAGGTAAAGAAGAAGAAGAAGAAGAAGAAGAGAAGAAAAAAGAAAAAGAAGGGGAAGAAGAAAAAGAAGAGGAAGAAGAAAAAGAAGATGATGATGATGGTGAAGAAGAAGAAGACGAAGAATAGGAAGTAGAAGAAGAAAAAAAAGAAGTGGTAGTGGAACAAGAAGAAGAAGAAGAAGAAAAAGGAGATGAGGAAGAAGAAGAAGAAGATGATGAAGAACACGAAGAAGAGGAAGAACGAGAAGAAGAAGAAAAAGAAGAAGAAGAAGAGGAGAAGAAGAAGAAGAAGGAGAAGAAGAAGAAGAAGACGAAGAAGAAGAAGAAGATGGTGAAGAAGAAAAAGTAGAAGTAGAACAGAAAGAAGAAGATGAAGACGAAGAACATGAAGAAGAAGTAGATGATGAAGAACAAGAGGAATGCAAAGAAGACCACGAGAAAGTAAAAGAGGAAGGAGAGGAAGAAAAAGATCAACACAAAAAAGAAGAAGAATAAGAAGAAGAAGAAGAAAAACAAGAAGTAGAAGATGAAGTTGAAGAAGAATAAGAATAAGGAGAAAAAAGTAGTAGAAGAAGAAGAATATGATGAATAAGAAGAAGAAGAAGAAGAAGAAGAAGAAGAAGACGAATAAAAAGAAGAAGGCAAAGAAGAAGAACAAGAAGATGAATAAGAAGAGGTAGGAGAAGAAGAAAGTGGGTAAGAAGAAAAGATGAAGAAGAAGAAGTAGAAGTAGAAAAAGGATAAGAATAAGAATAATAAGAAGAAGAAGACTATGATGGAGAAGAAGAAGAAAAGAGAAAGATGAAGAAGAAGAAGAAGTAAAAGAAGAAGAAGAAGAAGAAGAAGAAGAAGAAGAAGAAGAAAAAGTAGTAGAAGAAGAAGAAGAAGAAAAATAAGAAAAGAAGAAGAAAAAGAAGAAGGAGAAGAAGAAGTAGAAGATGTTGAAGAAAAAGGCAAAGACGAAGAAGAATAAGGCAAAAAAGAAGAAGAAGAAGAAGGTGATGAGGAAGAAGAAGAAGATGAAGAAGAAGAAGAAGAAGAGGAAGAAGAAGAAGATGAAGAAGAAGAAGAAGGAGAAGAAGAAGAAGAAGAAGAACAAGAAAAAGAAGACGACAAAGAAGATGAAGACAAAGAAGAGGAAGAAGTAGAAGATGAAGAACAAGAAGAAGAAGAAGAACACGAAAATGATGTGGATGATGACGATGAAGAAGAAGAAGATGAAGAGGAAGATGAAGAAGAAGATGATGAAGAAGAAGGCAAAGAAAAGGAAGAAGAAGAAGAAGAAGAACAAGAACAAGAAGAAGATGGATTAAAAAGAGAAGAAGAATGAGAAAAAGAGAAAGTGGAGGAAGAAGAGGAAGAAGAAGAAGAAGAAGAAGCAGAAGAAGAAAAAGAAGAATAAGAAGATGAAGAAAAAAAATAAGAATAATAATAAGAAGAATAAGAATAAAAATAAGAAGAAGAAGAAGAAGAAGAAGAAGAAAGAAGAAGAAAAAGAAGGTGGAGAAGAAGAAGGAGAAGAAGAAGGAGAAGAAGAAGAAGAAGAAGAATAATAATAAGAAGTCAAAGAAGAAGTAGAAGATGAAGAAGAAGATAAAGATGAGGAAGATGAAGAAGATAATGATGAAGAAGAAGAAGAAAAAGAAGAAGTAGAACTCAAAGATGAAGAAGAAGAGGACAAAAAGAAGTTCACAAAGAGGAAGAAGAAGAATAACAAGTAGTAGTAGTAGTAGAAGAAGAAGAAGAAGAAGAAGAAGAAGTAGAAGAAGAAAAAGAAGATGATGAAGAAGAAGAAGTAGAAAATGAAGAAGGTAAAGAAGAAGAAGAAGAAAAAGAAGAAGAAGAATAAAAAAGAAGTGGAGGAAGAATATGATGATGATGGTGAAGAAGAAGAAGAAGAAGAAGAAGTGCAAGAAGAAGTAGAAGAAGAGAAGAGGAAGTGGTAGTGAAAGAAGAAGAAGAAGAAGAAGAAGGAAAAGGAGATGAGGAAGAAGGAGAAGAAGAAGAAGAAGAATAAGGAGAAGAAGTGGAAGAAGGAGAAGAAGAAGAAGAAGAAGAAGAAGAAGAAGAGAAGAAGAAGAAAAAGGAGAAGAAGGAGGAGGAGGAGAAGGAGGAGGAGAAGAAGAAGAAGAATAATAATAATAAGAAGAAGAAAACGTAGAAGAAGAAGAGAAAGAAGAAGATGACAAAGAAGAAGAAGAGAAAGAAGAAGATGACGAAGAAGAAGAAGATGATGAATAGGAAGAAAAAGTAGATGATGAAGAAGAAGAAGAAGAAGGAGAAGAAGACAATGACAAAGAAAAAGTAGTAGAAGAAGAAGAAAAAGGTCAACACAAAGAAGAGGAAGAACAAGAAGAAGAAGACAAGAAGAAGAAGATGAAGTTGAAGAAGAATAAGAATAAGGAGAAAAAGAAGAAGTAGAAGAAGAAGAATATGATGAACAAGAAGAAGAAGAAGTAGAAAAAGGAGAAGAAGAAGTACAAGAAGGAGGAGGAGGAGAAGAAGAAGAAGAAGAAGACAAATAGAAGTAGAAGAAGATGAAGAAGAAGAAGAAGAAGAAGACATATAAAAGGAAGAGGATGAAGAGTAAGAAGAAGTCAAAGAAGAAGAAGAAGAAGAAGAAGAAGACGAAGAAGAAGACGAGGAGGAAGAAGAATAAGAAGTAGAATAAGACGAAGAACAAGAAGAAGAAGAAGAAGACAAAGAACAACAACAACAACAATTAGAAGACGACAAAGTAGCAGACCGAGAAGAAGGAAAAGAAGAAGAAGAAGAAGAAAAAGAAGAAGCTGGCGAAGAAGAAAAAGTAGAAGAAGAAGAAGAAGAAGAAGACGAAAAAGAATAAGAAGTAAAAGATGAAGAAGAAGAAGAAGAAGAAGAGGAAGAAGAAGGAAAGAAGAAGTAGAAGATAAAGAAGTAGAAGAAGATAAAGAATAAGAAGAAGAAGACGTTGAAGAAAAAGTAGAAGAAGAAGACGAAGAAGAAGAAGAAGTAGAAGAAGAAGAAGAAGATGAAGAAGGAGAAGGAGGAGGAGGAGGAATAAGAAGAAGATGAAGAAGAACTTGAAGAAGAAGAAGAACAACAACAAGAAGAAGAAGAAGAAAAAAAAGAAGAATACGAAGTTGAAGAAGGCCATGAAGCAGAAGAAGAAGACGAAGAAGATGAAAAAGAAAAAGAAGAAAAGACAAAGAAGAAGAAGAAGAAGAAGAGGAAGCAAAAGGAGAAGAACAAAAAGAAGTAGGAGAGAAAGGAGAAGAAGAAGAAGCAAAAGAAGTAGAAGAAGAAAAAGAAGAAGAAGTAGAAGAAAAAAAAGAGGAAGCAGAAGATGAAGAAGAGTAAGAGGAATAAACTGAAGAAGACGAAGAAGAAGTCCAAGAATAAAAGGAAGAAGAAGAAGAACAAGAAGTAGAAGAAGAAGAAGTCAAAGAAGAAGATGACGAATAAGAAGAACTCGAAGAACAAAATCAAAAGAAGAAGAAGAAGCAGAAGAAGAAGACAAACAAGAAGAAGAAGATGAAGAAGAAGTAGAAGAAGAAGAAGAAGAAGAAGAGAAGAAGAAGAAGGAGAAAAAGAAAGAGAAGAAGAAAAAGAAGAAGAAGAAAATCAAGAAGAAGAAAAGCAAGAAGAGGAAGACGAAGAAAAGGAAGAAGAAGAAGATGAAGAAGAAGAAGAAGAAGAAGAAGTGGAAGAAGAAAAAGAGGAGGAGAAGAAGAAGAAGAAGAATATGAAAAAGGAGGAAGAGAAGTGGACGATGAAGATGACGAATAAGATGAAGTCGAAGAAGACGAGGAAGAAGAAGATGAACAAGAAGAAGAAGAAGAAGAAGAAAAATAAGAAGTCCAAAATGATGAAGATGACAGCGAAGATGAACGAGAAGAAGAAACAGAAGAAGAATAAAGCGAAGCAGTAGAAGAAGAAGAACAACAAGAAGAAGAAAACAATGAAGAAGAAGAAGAAGAACAAGAATAAGAACAAAAACAAGAAGAAGAAAACAATGAAGAAGAAGAAGAAGAAGAAGAACAACAATAAGAAGAAGATGGAATAATAGTGAAGAAGAATGAGAAGAAGAAGAAAAAGAAGAATAAGAAGAAGAAGAAGAAGAAGAAAATAAGAAGAAGAAGAAGAAGAAGAAGAAGAATAAGAATAAAAATAATAATAAGAAGAAGATGATGATTAAGCAGAAGAAGAAGAAAAAGAAAAAGGAGTAAAAGAGGAAGAAGATGGAGAAGAAGAAAAAGAGGATGAAGAGTTAGAAGAAGAAGAAGAAATTGACAAAGAAGAAGAAGTAGAAGACGAAGAAGAAGAAGAAGATAAAGAAGAAGAAGAAGAAGATGATGAAGAAGAAGAAGAAAATTAAGAAGAAGAAGTCAAAGAATAAGAAGAATAAGAAGGAAAAGTGGAAGATGACAAAGAAGAAGAAGAAGAATAAGAAGTAGAAGAAGAAGAAAAAGAAGAAGAAAAAGAAGAAGAAGTGGAAAACGAAGGAGAAGGAAAAGAATAAGAAGAAGAAGAAAAAGAAAAGTAGAAGAAGAAGAAAAAGAAGAGGAAAAAGTAGAAGATTAAAAAGAGGAAGAAAAAGAAGAAAACGAATAAGAAAAAGAAGAAGATGATGATGATGATGAAGAAGAAGAAGAACAAGAAGAAGAAGTGGAAGTCGAAGGAGAAGAAGAAGAAGAATAAGAAGAAGAAGAAAAAAAGGATGAGGAAGAAGAAGAAGAAGAAGAGGAAGAAGAAAAAGATGAAGAAGAGGAGGAAGAAGAAGAAGAAGAACCAGAAGAAGTAGAGGAAGAAGAAGAGAAGAAGAAGAAAAAGGAGAAGAAGAAGAGGAAGAAGATGATGAAGAATAAGAAGAAGAGTAAGAAGAAGATGAAGAAGCAGAAGAAGAGGAAGAAGAAGACTACAAAGAAGGTGAAGACGAAGAAAAGGAAGAAGATAAGGAAGACGAAGAAGACCAAGACAAAGAAGAAGAAGAAGAAGAAGAAGAAGAAGAAGAAGAAGAATAAGAAGAAGAAGAAGAAGAAACAGAAGAAGAAGAAGAAGAGAAAGAAGAAGATGACAAAGAAGATGAAGACGAAGAACAAGAAGAATAAGTAGAAGAAGAAGAAGAAGAAAAAGAAGATGAAGATGACCATGGCAAAAAAAGAGAAGAAGAAGATGAAGAAGAAGAAGGAAAACAAGAAGAAGGAGATGAAGAAGAAGAAGGAAAACAAGAAGAAGGAGATGAAGTCAAAGAAGAAAATGAAGAAAAAGAAGATTATGATGAACAAGAACAAGAAAAAGAAGAAGTGGAAAAGAAGAAGAAGAAGAAGAAGAAGAAAAAGAAGAAGAATAAGAAAAAGAAGGACGAGAAGAAACTGGGGAAGAAGAAAAGCCGAAGAAGAAGAGAAGAAGAAGAAGAAGACTATGGCAAAGAAGTAGAAAAAAAAGCAAAAGAGAAAGATTTAGAAGAAGGTGAAGATAAAGAAGAAGAAGAAGAAGAACTAAAAGAAGAAGAAGAAGGAGAAAGAGAAGAAGAAGAAGAAGAAGAAGAAGAAGAAGAAAAATTTGAAAAAAAGAAGAAGATGGAGAATAAGAAGTAGAAGATGTTTGAGAAGAGGAAATAGAAGAAGAAGAAGAAGGCAAAGAAAAAGAGAAGAAGAAGGTGTAGAAGAAGAAGATGAAAAAGAAGAACTAGAAGAAGAAGAGTAAGAAGACAAAGAAGAAGAAGAAAAAGAAGAAGAAGAAGAAGAAGATGATGATGATGATGGGGAAGAAGAAGAAGAAGTAGAAGAAGAAGATGAAGATGAAGATGATGAAGAAGGAGAAGGAGACGAAGATTAGCAAGAAGAACAAGAAGAAGAAAAATAGGCAGGAAAAGAAGTAGAGGAATGAAAAGGAGGAGGAGAAGAAAAGAAATAAGAAGAAGAAGAGGAAGAAGAAGAAGAAGTAGAAGAAGAAAGAGAAGAAGAAGAATACAAAGCAAAAAAAGAAGAAGAAGAAGTAGAAGAACAAGAGGAAAAAGAAGGAGAAGAAGAAGAAAAAGAAACAAAAAAAGGAAGGTGAAGCAAAAAAAGAAGAACAACAAAAAAATGAGTAAGAAAAGATGAACAAGAAGTTGAAGAGGTAGGAGAGGGAGAAAACTTA